>JARVLU010001462.1:3228658-3238996 GCA_031762415.1 Simpsonichthys santanae
GTGTTTTAAGTACATCCCCCCCCCCCCCCCACACTCATCTTCACAGAAAAATGAAACCCCTTTCTCCTCTTGTCTTTCAGATCGTCATCCCTTTCTTCAGCCTGCTCATTAAAGACATCTATTTTCTCAACGAGGGATGTGCCAGCAGGCTGCCGAACGGCCACATCAACTTTGAGGTAAACCGAGCTTTAACCCCCCCACCACCCCAAAAAAAACAAACAAAAAAACAAAAAAAACAAAAGGAAGTTTCCAATGACGGATTTAACCTTCATTTCTGCTTTACCTACAACTTGCATTGTGACCAAACGTTGTATTTAATACACATGGCAACAGGCCTGGGTTATTTACGACCACTTCCCTAAACTCTGTTAGTTAACAGGGAAGTAAGAGTTGAGTGCATCAGTTTGGTCTGTTTCTGTAGAGCAAACCCGAGCGCTGACCACACAGTGTTTCCATTTGGGCTTCTATGAATCACTCTCCGTTTCAATGATTCACCCCTTCTTGGGAAACTGTGTCAGTATTCCTGTTCCGATTATATTTAAACACATTAACACATCAGAACAACTGATTTTAACCAGTTTGATGCTTGGTTGATCCGGTCAGGACACAAATTGAACATCTGGCCTGTTTGAAGCCAAAATAAATAAATAAATAAATAAATAAATAAATTGCACAGACGATTTCTTACTTAAATAAATGTAGAGCCCTGAATATTAATGTTTTTGTTACAGAAATTCTGGGAACTTGCCAAACAAGTGAGTGAGTTCATGACCTGGAAGCAGGTGGAGTGTCCGTTCGAGAAAGACCGCAGGATCCTGCAGTACCTGCTGACTGCTCCGGCTTTTACCGAAGACGGTGAGTTCTGGTTTGCCGTTTCCCCTACGGGCCGGGCTGAAATGTCAAAAGAAAAGTTTCAAAAGAAAAGTTTAAACCAGTGGCCCGAGTCATCTTTAAATTTTCTTTGGCCTCCACAAAGTTGCCAAGTATGAATATAATGACAAAAATATGCAAAAGCTACCGTATTTTCCGCCGTACACGTCGCATCTATTATGCGTTACCACTCACAACCCGGAAATGTGGGCCAGTGTTGTGCCAAAAATCAATTGGCTGCCCAATGGCGGCCGCAGAACGTGCACGGGAAGACTTTAACAAGGATTTAACAAGATTAACACAAAGACAATTATTTGTTTGCTTGTGTCTAGGTCTAACTTTTTCTTGATAAATGCACATTGACATTCAAATCAGCTGCATTTCAAAATCCGATACGCGGGAACCTGAGCATGCAGAGGGCAACCCAGTATATTTCTTCAAAATTTAACAAGATAATCACCTAAAAACATTTTTTTGTTTGCTTGACTTTATAGTAAAGGTGTGTCTCAGTTGAACTTTTACTCAATAAATGCACTTTTACAGTCAAATTAGCTGCATTTTGCCTGGGCGATGCAGCAAAATGAAGCCAATTGCTTTAGGCAGATGATGGTGGCAACTATGGCAAGCCGGTTGTGTCATTAATAGCTACTTTTACCTATTACATGATACAACAGCATGCCATCTAGTGGCAGTGTTCAATATTTTCAGTCAGAATGAATGAAAATTGTCATATCTCAGCCAAAAACTGATTTGTAAATATGGGAAAAATACATACAGTAAATATGTAGCTTTGGCAGGGCATGCAAATTATGCCAAAAAACAAAACAAAAAAAAAATAACGGTGACTTATAGACTAAAAAATACAGTATAAAGTTTGGAAATTTTATGAATATTTCATAATTGGATACCTCAAACAATGTCAAAAATGGTACAATTTTACATCCAAACTAAATCATATTGCTTCAGATTTACCGTAAAATACGTAATTTCTTTGTGACCTTTGGTTCTTGGTTAAAATTTAAATCTTCAGAAGCAAAAGAAAACGACTTTTTCTTTTCTTTCGACGTCTAAAACCCTCAGACACCTTGTAACAACATCTGATACTTGAGATTCTGCCTCCTTGAATCCACGTCAAAGTTCTGTGCCACCGGCTCTTTTTCTTATCACAGACTCATGGAAGAGACCCAGAGTGTGTGAAATCCTACAGTCATTGAAGCACACCCACCCAACTGTCCAACCAGCTTAGAGCTCATCACGTCTCACAAACCAATTCTTTATATTTTATTTATTTCTCAACAACAAAAAGCTTCTGGGAGTCGATTTCTCAGGATAAACAGGAGCGTTTATGTCCCAGTTATAAATGGAAACTGGGATAAAAATCTCTTGAAGAACATTTTTAAATAAAAACTATTTTCTTTTGTTTTTCCATCACAGCTCTGTATCTGGCTTCATACGAGAGCGAAGGTCCTGAGAACAACATGGAGAAGGACAGATGGAAGTCTCTGAGGTGTGTACCACTCACCCTTCTCCTCTTTATCTCACTCTGGGAGTGTAGGTCACACTGTCATGCTGATGTTCAATAAATACATTAAACACACACGACCGCCACCGCTCTGTCGCTCATGATGTCTGCTTTATCAACTGTACGAGCGCCTGTCACATGATGCTGACGTTTACATGTTCAGAGAGGATTTTCATCTCAGTTCAGCATCTCGTGATACAAAATGAGTCAGGAGACACAACAGATGCAGATGTACGTGCACTCATTTCTGTACATGCATGTTTTGGTTTCCATCAAATGGGTAACACTTGCTTTTATGTGCCAGAAGAGAGGAAAACTCAGCTGCACTGCTGGATCTTGCAGCTGCAGTAAGATGATGTTACATGACTCAAAATGAAGCAGTTTGCAACATAAACCCAAACCTGTCCTCTAGTGGCCAAAACAAGAAGTGCAGCTTTAAAATTTAAATAATCCAAACACAAGCAGTCCGTTTACTTCCATCAAAGAGGAAGATCAGTTTTAATTGATCAAGATCTTTGCTATAAAATTGTAAAAGAAAGAACATATGTTAAAAGTTAAGATGCACGAACCAGACCAGACTCACAGGATCCAAAGTGTCCAAAGATCTAAAGCGGAGGGTCGAGCCGGACCACGGTGAATCCCCTCAGGCCTCTTTGTTCGTCATGTTTCTGCCTCTGCGTCCCTCACGACCAGCCGAGCTGCATCAGCAGAACCTTCTGCTCTGCTGACTGTCCAGCATGGCCCATGCAGACCGTCTGCACACAAACTGGTCTATTTATTCAAAATTTAACAAGATAATCACCTAAAAACATTTTAGTGGGTTTTGGGGTCAGGCATCCGAGTTTTTGCTTTCTCATTTCTCATCTCGTTGTTCTTCTCTGCAGATCCACTCTGCTGAGCAGAGTCTGAACCTGAGAAGACGAAGCCAGCAGGCGGGACGTGTCCTGTCCTCGCCGCAGCAAAGTATCCCCGTGTTGGGAGGGAAATGACGATATCTAACGTTGACTGGCGAAGAGCCTCCAGCTTCAACCACCCTTGCTCTTTGTGCTGTCTATTTTAAACAGCTGTTTTTCATCTTTGTACGACTTTATAGTCCTTTTGTTAAAGAAACACGACGAACCTCCGCGGTTCGAAGGAGGTTTGTCGTTTGAGGTGTTTCGCCCCGACACTCCTGTGTGACGATGAACTACGCAGTTAGCTGCTGGTTGGCTAACGCTACAGAGACGCTACACTTTCTGGTTCTTCCAGACGCCAGCATTCTCCGTACGGAGAACCTGAAACGCAGAGCTGTGATGTTTTTGTTGCCTTCCTTCTGGTCCATTCCGTTTCCTTTGTTTTATGAGTTTGGAGGTTTTTGTTGTGACGTGTGTGGAAGAAATGCACTGGTTGTATTAGAAACTATTCTGTTTAAAGTTTTCTCAAGTAGGAAGCAACTCTTATTTAAATAGTGTCAGAATTGGACCTGGTGCTGTGGTTTACTGCTCCTGTGTGGGGCGGGGGGCACCGCCGGTGACCCGTGCAGAAAAGAATACATTTTGTGTGTTTAATGTGAAAGTGATGATTTCAGTTTGAACCCTTCACCGGCTGTTTTATTTATCTTGATGTTAAATTCTGCTTCATGTTAGTTTTATTTATAAACCTGTCATCACATTCTCTTGTTATACCAGTATTTACTATTATTTAATTTTGTACCAGGTACATAACAAGCTAAAATATGAACAGTTCTCAGATATTTGCTTATTTTTTATATTAGTTTGTATGAGACACTTGTTTTTTCAAGGTCTTACCAGAGGATGAAGTTAAGTGTTTTTGACGTCTGCTCTGCCTTGACGCCTTTTCCTTTGCTGTGGTGTTTGTGTCCCACACCGTATGTTTCCTTTGTCCATTTGTGTTCATTTGTATTTGTATGGGTAAATTCTAATAGAGTAACGGTTTATAAATGATTTAGTTGTGCTTAAAAGAGAAAGTTAATAAAATGTTAAAAAGGATGAAGTGACTGTGGGTTTGTTGAGCTGTTAATATGAAGCCGGCTCAGTTTTGGACTGAGGTCAACAACAAAAAATCAAGATGGTTATTGGTTCATTATGTAAAAACTGTGAAGTCTAGACCCATTGCAGGATTCTAGCTCCTCCTGCAGGATCCTAGGTCCAGGGTGGTGCCAAGCTATCCCACTACCAAGCTCCAGGTCTATAAGAAGCTGCAGAAGAGCTTCCTTCCCTGCTGGTTCCTGAGTCTCCAGTCCTGGATCAACTCCTGCATCGACCTGTGAGTTGCTATTCCTCCACGAGCTGCTCCGCCAGCATCCAACCTCTTGCCTTCATGTTCCACCTGTTCTCCTTGAACATGGACCTGATCTGCCTGGAATCCTCTGCACTCCTTTCTTACCACTCACCTACCTGCCTGTAATCAACAATCTGCACCATCCAACAGTTCCTGATACCTCCAGGTTCCCCAAGATCTCCAACTGTGTACAACAACTGTCATGATTCACTGTAAATAAATTGGCAAAAAGCAGTGGAAAAGATGTCAGCCTGTTTGAGAAGGGTCAAGTCATTGGCATGCATCAAGCAGAGAAAACCTCTAAGGAGGTTGCAAAATGAACTGTCCCAACGCATTATTAAAAACTGGAAGGATAGTGGGGGCCCATCGTGGCCAGAATCCTGAATGATCCTGATCGGCGATCACTTAAAACGTTTGGTGAAATCAAATAGAAGAAAAACAACAGTAGCACTCAGGGCCACATTTAATAGTGAAAGTAAGAGCATTTCCACACGCACAATGAAGGGAACTGGAAAAAAAAAGGCTTCAATTTTCAAGATTGGACTCTGGAGCAATGGAAGAAGGTCATGTGGTCTGAGTCCAGAAGTTCCATAGTGAAGGGCACATCAGGGTAAGAAGAGCGGCAGGTGAAGTGATGCACCCATCATGCCTAGTTACAGTGCAAGATCTTGGTGAAAAATGAATGCAACACTGGATGGAAATAGATCTTGGGACATTGCAGAAGCTTCTCACAACAATGCCACAGTGAATGTAATGCATGCTGGAATCAAAGCTAAAGGTGGTCCATGAAACATTTGTGACTTTTTGTTTGGGCCAATCAGTGAACACACACAGCAATGACTTTCTTACAAAGTCATCCTTGGGAAATTCTTCAGTAATAAAAGGACAAATACCTTAAATTCCACCCAGTGATATGCATTTCATGACCGTTAGCTCTTAGTATAAAATTGTCCTCAAACTTCAAGAAAAGAACATTATTATTATGAAACCCTTTCTATTTTTGCCTCATTTGTATTGCTCTATATTTTAGCTTACTTTGTATTTTTGCACTTCAATCGTGTTTGTATCGTTTCTAAATGTTTGCTTTATCATATTATTACTTGCTATATTATATTATTTAAAAATATCTGCAAAATAAATAAATAAACACCAAAAACCTAGCCTTGGTTATTTTTTTTAAATCTTTATTGATTTCAGCTGTTAAAACACCACTTAGCTGTGGTATTTCAAGTTTTTAAAGAAAATATGTACCGATTCCAGTCATTGTTCAAAAAGATCTATGAAACAAATATATTTACACATAAGCTTTTGTAAGTAATTAACATATTGTATTCCTATTTTTTTTAAACAAGATTATCTAATTGTCAAACAACAGTTACAAAATTATATATTTACAGCTATAGTAGTTTGTTGGTTTTACTTTTTCTTACAGCCACAGACAACTTCACTATTGGCTCGGTGTGGAATTGACGCCATTTGTATAAAAAGTAAATAACACTGTGCTGCACATGCAGTCAACTGAGCCAAAGCAAAAGGGAATATTGTAAATTTACATAATATTTAAAGAACACTTTTTGTAAACAAAGATGCACAGGCCTATGTATTTAACTAAAATTGACTTAAAATGGCATTTAAAACAAAAAAATAAATAAGAACGTGTGACAACTAGTTTGTGCAACAAAGTATACAGGTGCTGAATTGAATTGGTCATAAAATTAGAATATGAAAAAATGAACCTTGTGCATTATATTCATTCATTACACAGACAGATATATTTCAAATGTTTATTTTAATGTTGATTGATTAATGTTGACAACTAATGAAAACCACAAACTCATTATCTCAGAACACTTGAATATTGTGAAAAGATCCAATATTGAAAACACCTGGTGCCACAGTCTAATCAGCTAATTAACTAAAAACAACTGTAAAGACCTTTAAATGGTCTCAGTCTAGTTCTGGAGGCGACACAATCATGGGGAAGACTGCTGACTTGACAGTTGTCAAAAAGACGACCACTGTCAACTTGCACAAGGAGGGCAAGACACAAAAGGTCATTGCTAAAGAAGCTGGCTGTTCACAGAGCGCTGTGTCCAAACACATTAACAGAGAGGAGAAGGGAAGGAAACAATGTGGTAGAAAAATTGTACAAGCAACAGGGATAACCACATCCTGGAGAGGATTGTGAGACAAAACACATTCCAAAATGTTGGGGGGATTCACAAAGAGTGGACTGCAGCTGGAGTCACTGCTTCAAGAACCACCATGCACAGACGTATGCAAGACAAGGGGTTCAGCTGTCTCATTCCTTGTGTCAAGCCGCTCTTGAACAAGAGACAGCGTCAGAGGCTTGGGACTGGTCCAAAGTTGTTCTCTCTCATTAAAGTAAACTTTGCATTTCCTTTGGAAATCAAGGTCCCAGAGTCTGGAGGAAGAGAAGAGGCACAGAATCCACGTTGCTTGAGGTCCAGTATCAAGTTTCCACAGTGATGGTTTGAGGTGCCATGTCATCTGCTGGTGTTGGTCCAAGGTCTACGCAGCTCTCTACCAGAAAGTTTTAGAGAACTTCATGTTTCCTGCTGCTGACCAACTTTATGGAGATGCAAATTTCATTTTCTAACAGGACTTGGCTCCTGCACACAGTGTTAAAGTAACCAGTCCCTGGTTTAAGGACCATGGTATCCCTGTTCTTAATTGGCCAGCAAACTCACCTGACCTTAGCCCCATAGAAAATCTATGGAGTATTGTGAAGAAGATGTGATACACCAGACCTAACATTTCAGAAGAGCTGAAGGTCACTATCAGAGCAACCTGGGCTCTCATAACACCTGAGCAAAAGGAGCCCCAACTAAGTACTGAGTGTTCTACATGTTCATACTTTTCATGTTCATACTTTTCATGTTCATACTTTTCATGTTCATACTTTTAATTAGGCCAACACTTCTAAAAAAAAAATACTTTTTTTAAATTGGTCTTGAGTAATATTGTAATTTTCTGAGATACAGAATTTGGTGTTTTCATTAGTTTTCAGTTCTAATCATCACCATTAAATTAAATAAACATTTGAAATAGATCAGTCTGTGTGTAGTGAATGAATATAATATACTGTACAAGTTTCGCTTTTTGAATGGAATTACTGAAATAAATCGAGTTATTCATGATATTCTAATTTTATGAGCAGCACCTGTATAGCCAAAAAAGTTATGTCAGGTCCTCTGCAACGGTTTTCTTTTTCTGGACAGGCTGAGTTTGTTGTGGCTCCTCAGACTGATGAAGTCTTTTGGATGATAGATGAAACATTTCAACAAAAAGAAACCATCCAGAGGACAACAAAGTTCATGCTCAATCATCCAGGTGTCAAATCCAGTAATTCTCAGTCGGGTCATCTGGACAGTTCCTTTATTATAGAGACGTTTCACTCTCCATCCGGAGGGCTTCATCAGTCAGAGTAGTTCCAGCAAACTGTTTCACCACCAAGCAGTAAACATCTTAAGTGGACCAACCAGTTTGCTGGAGCCAAGATGGTTTCTGGAGACTGTCTGTCCTTCGTCGACTCCTCCCAGGCAGGCAGCCACAGCCAAAGTGGTTCAAGGCAACAAAGTTCATGCTCAATCATCCAGGTGTCAAATCCAGTAATTCTCAGTCGGGTCATCAGGACAGTTTCAGGTCCAGAGGACCTGGCTTAACTTTGTTGGACTTTTTTTTTTACCTGATTATTGAGCAAGAACTTTATACGAAACTACAGTATTTTACATTTAACTTTCAAAGAGTTGTGAATTTCATTTTGCTGATAGACTCTAGACTAGTGATTCCCAAACTTTTCTTGTTGCAGTCCCACAAAACAAGAGCATCAGAAACTATCCACGTGATGCTAACAGTCACTGCTTAAACCATGGGGCTGCAACCTGCAGCTCTGGGGCCCCATGTGGCTCTTTGGTTCCTCTTTAGTGGCTCTTTAATGCTTTGACCAAAACGAGCACAATCAAACCTAATTAAAGTCCAAGTAAATGAAAGTATTTGTTGTTATTGTACAATTCATTAAGTCACATTTATAAATTCAACTAACTATATGCTGCTTGACTACCTTAAAGTGGATACTTAATTTTTTCACACACAATCAACCTTTACATATGGAGGTTAGTGTCATTGAGTCACTAGGACTCATTTTCAAAAGAGACCTGTTTTAGACAAAGTGTAGATGAGGTACAGACGTTCATTCAACCTTTATTTAACAGTTTAATCCCACTGAGCCTCAGAGACTCATTCACAAGAGAGACCTGATCTTTAACAGAGTGATGACAACCACGATTAACAACAACAACAATAAACAACCTTAAATGCATATGAAAGTAATGATACCTTTATATTAAAAGAAGACATCCCATAAGCATGCATAATTTAAAAAAGCACCCCCCCCCCCAAAAAAAAAAAAAAAAAAAAAAAAAACAAGTTACAGTTCATCATATATTTCTAGTTTTACCATACCAGCCCCATTGCCCCTGTGGGCCACCAGTTAAAACACACTTCTGACATGCTGAAAGTTAAAGTTGCAACCTTCTGGATTCAACTGTACACAAACTAAACAACAACTATCGTTTGTTTACTTTTTGTTTTGCTAAAAACTCAATAATAAGAATAAAACCACAACACAAAAATCTTAAAAAATTAAAAGCATTTATTCATTTATGACAACATGTTTTTTTATTGTCTTTGAAATAATAATGGCAAAATGTGCAATAAATTGAAAACCAAACAAATAAACAAAAGATTTCTAAAAATACTTTCGACCCCTCACTTGTATCACAACCCATAGTGTTGCTACAGAAGACTGCTTCTTCTTCTGTTGTTTTATAATTCAAAGTTCAATTCTCATGTTTTTATCAGCAGTTCAAAAATCTTTAAAATATATTTTATTCAAAGAAAACGCCCTTGTGTGCTGCATGCAGTCTTCTAGAGCAGGTCGATTAGATCCATGCTCCACACTTATGTTTAACCAGTGAACCTTACTGGTCAAATCTGTGCCAGTTATGACATCACAAACATACTTTCAATATGTTGTACATCCAGATTGTGCTCAGCCTTCTGCTGCTACATTTTTTTTTTTTTATCAAAGTCACGTTCAGCACCAATCCTCTATTTTTAACCCTTCACAGTATGTTTCCAACAAAACATCATGGCAGTGACCCATAACTGGTCCCTGCTGGCTTCAGCTCACAGAAACATTATTATTATCTTATATCGATGTCTATGACCTAGACTTGATGTAAAATAAGTTTTAAAAAACATACAAACTGAATAACATTTCCCGTTTCTTATAATGGGGGAGTGGGGGGAAGTAAAACTCAGCTTCTCTGCCAGCTGAGGGCTAGTGTGGGAAAATATCTTCAGAGACATCAAATAAATACCCAGTTGGCCTGCCATACAGCCACCCCTTGTCTTCACCGCTGCTGCAAACAATGACCAGTTCTCTTTTCCACATAGCTGTTTTGTGGGAGTGGTGGTGCAGAGGTTAGAGACGGTGGGCCTGTGATCGGAAGATCGCCGGTTCAAGCCCCGTTACCGACAACATCAAAAAATGTGTGGGATAGGTGAAACGCCCACACCTGCTTCCACCCTCATTCGCCCCACCCTGGGCCCCTGAGCAAGGCCCTTAACCCCCACCATCT
>JARVLU010001462.1:3296208-3307731 GCA_031762415.1 Simpsonichthys santanae
CCCCCCCTGCAGAATGTCTACATCACTATGTGCTTGTGTGTGTGAAGTGTTTTTTCAATATCAGGTCTTTCTTCTCAGCCAAGATGAAAGAGTTTGATAGGATTGTTTTTTGCCTCCAAGTCCTACAAGTGTCCAGTTTCATTACTTTTTGTCTGTCCAAACAGATCTCACTTGAGGCTCAGTGAGATTTATCTGTCTAAAAAAAGGGTGAATTGAATTGAAAATAGTTAAAAGTGGCTATTAATGACACCATTGGCTTGCCATAGCCTGCCACCTTCATCCAGCTCGCCTGGAGCAACCATCAAATCAGCTGCATTTTGTTGCACCGCACCAATGAAATGAAGCTGATTTGACCAATTACGTCCTTTTATCAAGTAAAAGGCTGAGACACACCTTCACTATAAAGTAGAGCAAACAAATAATTGTTTTTAGGTGGTTATCTTGTTAAATTTTGAAGAAATGCACAGCGACTCGTCCCTCTGCACGCTCCTGCTTCCGTAAATCAGGTTTGGAAATGCAGCTGATTTGACCGTCAAAGTGCATCTATTAAGGAAAAGTTAAACTGAGACACACCTTTACTTTAAATTCAAACAAACAAACAATTGTTTTTAAGTGTTAATCTTGTTAAATTCTTGTTTGGAATGATGTAGGATGGTGTGACATGTACGGTGGAAAATACGGTATTTTTCCACTGATTGGCTAAAACTTCTTTTGCACACGACTTCAGTTATTATACAGTTAACCCCAAAACATCGACCGTAAAACAGTAAATAATGAGAAGGGGAGACGCAGGAAGCTGATGAGAAAATATGAGACATCTTTACAAAGCAGAATATTCTGTGACGAAATGATTCAACTTCAGCTGCAGGATCCAACAACTGGAAGCAAAAACAGCACCAAAGTCAAGCAAAAAGAGAGAAGATGTGAAAGTTATTAAAGCATTCAGTGGAGTTTAAACATCATTAAGACGGTAAAATTACTCTGGAACTGACGCTCTGACTCCTCCATGAGAACATTCAACAAATCTCCAAACAGCTCTGACTGCTGTGTGACAGGCAAGATACTGACTGCTCATAAATACTCAACACAACCCCCAGACCCCAAGAGTCCTCTCAACCAGTAGTCTCCAGTGCGCGCACACACAATCAAAACTTCTACAGGATCAGAAAAACTTTGAAATGTGAAGAAAAGGTGGAACTGGTGGAGTGATCCTGGAAGTGCTGCAACATGCAGCGACCTGGCGACAGGAGGCAGCAGGCTACAACCTAACAAACCAAGCAGCTCAGTGAAACATCACCTCCACCGCCAAGCGACTGCACGAGACGAAAGTTTCCATCGAGAAACGGTTTGGAGGTGAAAGTCCAGTTCTGTTGGGACACAAGTAGGACGAGCATCTGCTTGACCCTGACCCGGGGGCAAAAATCTGCTTCATGCGAAAATAAAATGTGAAAATCGACAAAACGATGTTTTGGTTAAAATAATAATAATAATAATAATGATAATAAAAATAAAAAAATAAAAAAAAAGCTCGGACTTCTGCTCGTGCCGCGGGTTGATCACATCTGGATCAACAGGTGTTCAACTTCAACAGGTTCCGAAAAACTGTCGCGTTAAGTTTTCAGTCAACAAGATGGAAACATTTCCAACACCTTAAAGAACAAACTGCCCAAAATTACGCACGCGTGCGACACACACTGCGCGGCGAAGTGCACATATTTCAAGCCAAGTGTCAAATGAGGTGTTACCAAAACAGCTTTAAACACTTTAAACATCTGACATGTACAAAGCAGGAAGTCCGCGTGCGCCTCCCTGCACTTGTGTTAAAACGCGTAAAAGTTTGGAGACGTACCCCAGTGCGCCTTGAAGCTGCGGACGGTGTTGCCGTCCCTGAACGGAAACCCGGCGCGGTTGTACTTGGCGTAAAGCATCTGCATGTGTTCCGTCATTGTATCCTGTGAGAGCGCGTCCTGCTCTTCCCGGCTCGTGGACTTTTTATCCACTGAATGCGTAAAATCCACTTTTCGTCTCTCGGGGAAATTGTCCGTCTTCAGCATCGCGCTGAGTCCCAGGCACAGACACGTCCACCCGTAAAGCAGCACGAGCGCAAACCGAGAGCACGGAGCCATGGCTGAGAGCACGCGAGGGGGCTGTGGGACAAAGGGACAAGTTTTCACGGCTCCAGAAGTTATTTCCAAAAACACATCTCATCACCAGAGGAGCCCAAACACGTCCAGCTGCGTTGGCGCGAGTCACAAAAACTGCTGTCCACGCGCTCTCTGGCCTCTGGATTAGCTCTAAAAATGAAACAGGTAACGAGTTGAAGACAATTCGTGCGTGAGAGAACAGACAGGAGGAGAGCTGCGCCTCTGCAGAACCTCCAGCTCCAACAGTCCCCGGCTCAGCTTTCAGTGAAGGTAAAGCATGTTGTGCTTGGTATTATAGGGCTTGAGGGACCAGCTGAGTATTCCTCTCCTATCCACGCGCGCGCGCACGTACGCGCTAGGAGAGGGAGGGAGGGAGTTTCCTGTTCGAAAAAAACTTTTACGCACGTTCGGCCTGGGGACGAATTATCTCGTTATCGGGAGCAGGAGGTTGTTTAATCAGCTGAGCTGAAGCAGATGAATCCAAAATAAATGATTTGAGGAAGGTGGACACTCGGTGGATGAATGTGAGCACCTGAGCTGCAGCCGCGGAGCAGCCGCAGAGCAGCCCCTCCGTGCGTAAACTCGGCGCGCCCCGTTTGAAAGGAGCGGCTTATTGGCGGCTTTAAGGGCTTTCTTCACTGTTTTGTTTAGGTCAATGGAGTTAAGCACACACATCCTGGACCAGCACGGTCTGATCCGGATGCTGCTGTGTGCCCCTCTCCCGCAAAACAGTCCGTCAGGCGGTGTTCTGACCCCCCCCGCACCGCCACTGCTCCTCTTTCAGGGGCGCTCGGGAGGAAATGATTAGAGCATTTCCCCACCCCTGGACATCTGATGGCAATAATATTAGCATGCCATGTCCTTCATAGAGCACAGGGTGGAGGTAAACCCTCCATCATCTGACAGCAGAGTGAAGGGAAAACATTTATTAGATTAAAATTAATTTAAAAAACTGATAAGATGTTCTAGAACTAAATCATCTCATCCTGTAAGACCTGACAAATAATTCAGGTGCCCTGATTTAGTTTCTCACTGATTTAGACCTGATGTTTTGTTGACAGAAACATTTCCACTGTTCAGGTTTGCTTGTTGAGCATCAGTTCAAACAAGTTCAGATTTGATCCTTTCATCAGATTCAGAAACACTTTTAAAGGGAATCCGTCGCTTTCTGGAGATTTGACTCATCACTGATCTGTTTTTCACCATCTCTCTCTTCTGACTGGTCTCTCAGGCTGAGCTGCAAAAATTAAAATCTTTCCCTGAAAAAAGTTTTGTCTAGTCAAGGTTTCGTCTTTATTTTACTGAAACAATTCTCTGAACGCTGAAAACCCGAGCTAAGATGAGGTCAAGTGAACAAAAACAAAAACTCAAAGCAAAAATATTCAAACAAATAAAAACACACTTTAATTTCAAATTAAAAAGTAATATTCTGGGTGGGATTTATATGTTCAGATATTAGTTACAGAACTTTCATCATGATTTATCCACATAGTTATTAAAATTATATACATTTTACAGCCAGCACAACATTTCAGCAGCTTAATATTAAGTCAAGTCAAATTTATAAAGCATGTTTTAAAACAGCAGCGGTTAAAGTGTTTAACGATAAAAACAATTGCAGTAATTAAACAAAGACACTAACTAACAAAATGTGATTGAAAGCATCAAAAGAAAACACAAAACAGTGAAATCTTAAATCAATTAAAACAGATATGAGTATTAAGTGAATTTTTCTGTGGTTCAAAAACATCAGAGTTTGTTACGGTGAACGTTGAAGGATTTCTTTATTTGAAGCTCAGTTTGAGCGAAACCTCTGATCATGTTAGAGACAAGTCAGCGCCCAGAACT
This sequence comes from Simpsonichthys santanae, assembly GCA_031762415.1. Lineage (NCBI taxonomy): Eukaryota > Metazoa > Chordata > Actinopteri > Cyprinodontiformes > Rivulidae > Simpsonichthys > Simpsonichthys santanae. The sequence continues at coordinate 3,300,201 of JARVLU010001462.1, forward strand.
AATAAAAGCACGACTCAGTGAAAACTCCAACAGCTTTAAAGGCCAATAAAAGAAATGAAGGAAACTATAACCATTAAACTTCACTTTTACTGCACAATCATTATTTACAGACAAATAATCTGAGTGGGTCACGGGGACGTTTTTAAAACATTAAATAAAAAAACATAATAAATATCTGCAACAGTTTGAATCATCTATTGAAATGTAAAACAATTTAAAAGCTCATCTTCTGTTTTGACTGAAGCAAATAAAAATAATATGTGAAATAGAAAGTCCACCCTCTTAGATTAGGCAGCAGGATTATAGCACAGGTGTGACTTAGGCTGCCCACAACAAAAGGCCGCTCTAAAATGTGCAGTTTCACTGTGCTGAGGGGGTCTGGTCTCAGACCATCTTGGAGGTGAAGCAGCTGGATGTGGAGGTCCTGGGCTGGCGTAGTTACACGTGGTGAGGCCGGTTGGATTCTCTGAAACACCTTTGGAGACGGCTCGTGGTAGAGAAACGGACATTCGGTCCTCTGGTGGACATTCCTGCAGTCAGCATGCCAACTGCACCCTCTGACATCTGTGTCACTGTGCTGTGGGATTAAACTGCACATTTTAGAGTGGCCTTTTATTGTGGGCAGCCTAAGGCCCACCTGTGCAACAATCATTCTGTCCAGTCAGCATCTTGATAGGCCACACCTGTGAGGTGGCTCGTGTCAGCAAAGTGCTCACTAACACACACTTACACACAGTTGTGAAGAATGTTTGAGAGAAAAATGATTTTTGTGTACGTAGAAGAAGTTTTAGATCTTTGAGTTCAGCTCATGAACAATTGGAGCAACAACAAAGTGTTTCATTTATAGTTCTGTCCAGTGTATTTAAAATCTAAATCTTACAGGTGTGAGTGAAACCTGTCAGTTTGTAGAACGTCCTGTACGAGCAGAAACTTAGAACAACTTTATGAGTCTCCGTCATGGTTGTGGAGGAGTTCTGGCCCACTCTTCTTTCCATCACCGAGGGTTCTGTTCAGCTCTCTGAAGGTTCCACCACAGCACTTCAGTCAGGTTCAGGTTCTGGACCTCGACTGGACCTTTGCAGCACCTTGATTCATTTCTTTTCCGACCCGTTCTGTTGATGAGCTGCTGTGTTTGGGATCCAGGTTTTGTTGGAGCCAGTTTGGTTCAAGCTTCAGCTGTTGGACAAATATGTTTGACTCCAGAACCCTTTGGTCTACAGAGAAGTTCTTGGTCCACTCAGAGACTGAAGGAGCCCAAACCATCATCCCTCCACCACGGTGCTGACAGTTTGCCTGAGGTGTTTGCTGCAGTGCATTCTGGGTAAACATCAGTCCTTTGCTCTGGTATTGTTCCAGACGTCTTATCTTCAGGTAAAACTTTCCAAAACTAGGTTGTGCCGCCATGTTGCTTTTAGAGAGGCCATGACCTTTGACCTTTAACCTGCTAACTGCTGCTAGAGTCTGAGGTGGAGCTTGTCTAAGTATTGCACGGTCTGACCTTAAATATTCTGGCACATTGACTTGTGAAGATTGTCAGGTGTCAAATGTTTTCCACTTGTGAGCATTCGTTCAGAATGATGGACTCCTGATGACCTTTGACCTTTTCCAGATCGACAGGCAGCAACAGTTGCTTCACTAAGGTCATTGCTGATGTCTTTCAGTCTTGGTGTTGTGTTGGCGCACCTGTTTGCTCTAAACGGAGGAGGTCCTGGTGCTGACGATCAGCTGATCAGCAGCTCCTGAGATCCTGTGGAACCAGTTTTACTCGCAGCTTTTATATTTGTTAGTTTAATAAATGATGACATGGCGGGATCAGCTGTGCGCTTTTTCTTTTGAGGTTACACTTGGATGACTTTAGAAGCGTAAAGACCAGAACATTGCATCATGTCCTGGTCCACAAAACCTCAGAACTGGAGGAGCGTGGACTTTTCTCCAGGACAAAAACCCACATCGATTTGAGAGTTTTAAAATGCTCCTCCTCTACGACCATGATGCTGCTTTTTATAATTCCTCCTCATGACCTTCTTTCACCAACGTGCACTTGTCACAGGTCCAGATCGATTTGTGTTTTTAAACGCCCACACCCAAAGACATAAAGAACCACATGGACAAAGAACAACCCGAAACCAGACCCTGGATCCCTGGAACCGAAAGCCTTCGAGCCGCCACACGTTGTTCCAGTAAGAAGTCAGTTCAGTCAAAACAAGCAAACAGATGCAGCCGATGGTGTCAAGATGTTCCGGGCCGCAGCTAGATGTTCGTCACAATAAACTTGTGACGTCCTGGTTGGAACCAGAACCCCGGCAGCTGGATCGAGTCCAGCAGGTTGAAAAATAAACTTGTTCAGTTTGTCTTGTTGTGGAGGGACTGATGAAAGGATTGGAACACGCTGAGCTACTGTAAGAAATCCATAAACTAAACGGCCTTTTTGTTTGTTTGGATCAAAAAACACAAAGACACAACTTGTTGAACATCTGCTCCACAGTTTTTATTGGACAGCTGCTTCCAGACGGAGCTGGCTGGATCCGGCTAATGGTTCAACCTTCAAAGACGAGAAGAATCAGTTCAAGTGCAAAATAAGAACAGATGCAGCTGGAAAAACCAAAATTAATTAAACTTCTTCTTCTTCTCTCAGCTTTTCTCTCTTCAGGGGTCTCCACAGTGAGCCCTTCACCTCCATCTCTGTCCTCACTCCATCTACCTCCATGTCCTCTCTAACTGCATCCATATATCTCCTCTGTCTTTTTCCTGGCAGCTGCATTTCTAACATCCTTCTACCACTGTCCCTCCTCTGGACATGTCCACACCATCTCAGTGTGTCCTCTCTAACTTTATCTCCCAGTTGTTCAACCTGTGCTGTAACTCGAACGATCTCATTCCTAATCTTCTCCATCCTTGTCACTCCTACAGGAGAACTTCAACATCTCCATTTTTGCTACTTCCAGTTCTGTCTCCTGTCTTTGCCAACACAAATGATGCAGTGAGGGTGAAAGTGACTGGGTTTGTACATCGTTCTCAGACGGCTTTGAAGGAAACAGCCTCTACTGAGTCGAGAGAACTTCTCACAGCTCAACTATGGAGGCGAGCTGAGAGAAGAAGTCTCTGCAGCGTCAGAAAACAGAATGAAGGGAAGTGGTCTAAGATGTTAGGATCAGCTCACCCTGTGCATTTTAAAACCTTAATACATTTCTACATAAATACATACATTAATGTACACATTTAATATACTGTATTCATAAATATATACATTTCTCACAGGTCTCTTCTGTAAACGAGTCCTTGAGGCTGAATGAGACTAACCTGTTTAAATAAAGGTTGAATGTTGAATTGTGTGAGCTTGATATTATAGTTTGACCTTAAGTCATGAAGCAAATAAGATTTTCTATAAGTTGGACTGTTTGCAGATTCAAATATGTCACAGTCATCCAACAGAAAAAAACATTTTGTGTTATGGTGTCAGAGTGTGGGGTTTTTTTTATTTTGTTTGTTTGTTCATCGTCAGCTCTTTTGGTCTCGTTTGTTCTTTTGGTTTTGTGATTTTTGCACTGGGTTCTGCTCCTCGGACTCCATCTTTCTTTAACTCCTGTCTTTGAAGTGTCAGTCTACACTCCAGCTTCAGCTGAGCATTGTGTGTTTTCACACCATGCCCTGTTCTCCTGCATGCGTTCCTCAAGTCCTTTCATTTGTAGTTGATGCCCCATCTGCTTTTTGTTTCAGCATTCAGCTCCTACAAACTGTGCCGTAAAGCCGTGACTCATGCAAGATGACACACTTAATGACCACAGACCGCAGGTTTGAGGTCACGACCAAAGGTTTCCTGATTCTTTCCCAATAAAATTATTTGTCCCATGGTATGAACCCAGCTTTAGTGGGGACTGTCCTGACATTTAAATGTGAAGGGACATTTTAAGCAAAGCTTAGACCTGCAACAAACTTAATGACGGTAATGTTGTTGAATGGAACCTCCTGAGTTTTGGTATTCCCTCAGTCTCTTCACACTAAAAGTTGTCTTCTTCTTGGGCACATAAAACATCTACCTTCCTTCTCTGCATCATGCCAGCCACCTTTACCTATCATTGTTCCCACATTTTGAGTTGCAACCCTACATCCTAGACTTTCCTCTTCTCCCTCTTTCATGACACATTTCCCTCCTTGAGGTCTTCGAGTAACAGTAGCACAATTTCCTCCGGCACCCTTTTTGTCAACAGCACCGGTGGCGGTCGTGGTTAACTCAGGCCTCAACTGATCTGGTACGGTTTCACTTTGATGAACTCACATTGTAGTTTTGGCAAAAGTGTTTTACGTCAGATGCCCTTCGTGAAACAACCGTCACCATTTACCTGGGCTAGGGACCGGCACAAGAGTTCAAATTCAAGTTCAAGTCAACTTTGTTGTCATTACTGAAGTTACTGTATGTACACAGGGTCCCAGTTACACCTAAAGATAGCAAATTATAAAGTATAAAGAAACAGTAAATAAGGATCTAAGATATACACTAAGATAAATGCTAAACACTAATAATGTAAAACAATATGGCGTAACAGAAGCCCGAACATGAGTCTGTGGTGAGCAGATGAATGGATACAGCTGCATGAGATAATCAGCTGCATGAGATAATCAGCAGCATGAGATAATCAGCAGCACAGATAAGTCAGAGATACGCCGACTTGTGTTTCCTGGTGGCTGATTTGTCTCCGCTCTAAAAGTGATAACGTCAAATGTAGATAAATGTCTTTTTGTTCTTTTTAGAAACTTTTTTAACTAAATGATGGACTGAAGTGTCAAGGTTCATGTCATGTTCCAATAATCAATGAGTTACAAAAGGCTTTTACACCAAAAGATGGTTTCAGAACATTACGAGTAGTTTGTGCCTGCAGGCCGCGCTGTCAACAAAACATCTTCTGATAAACATCTGATGCCAGCTCCAACGTTTGTCGTGCCGTTGGCTCAGTCTGGGTCTGACGTAAGAATTTTATGCCTTTAGCTTCATTTGACATCAAAATAAACTAATGAAAATTTCATCTTTTGGTTCGGTGCCCCTCGTTCTTATAGACTCCACCTGACATGTGACAGGAAACGGCAGAGTTTGTCGTTTGTCGTAGATAATCTCATTTATGTGATTGATTCCCACCATCTGGTTCAGCTGCAGAGGCAAAACGTAAACTTCTTCACATTTCAAAAGGAATCCAGCAGCAGATTATTTGTAGAGCAGCGCAGCATTAAAGCATGTCAGTGACTGACTAATATGTAAATGATAGAGCACTTTGAAGTCCTGCACCGTGCACCTTAGATCTGGGAACATGCGGAATGCTTTAAGCCCATTACCCACTCTTCCAGTCCAATTGGAGCTACCGCAGCCTGGGGGAGGACATAAAAGCAACCCCCATCATCTTTCAAAGCTCTTACGCCTTTAATTTGTTTAGACAAACAGCCCAAAACATGTTGGGCCAAACGGTGGACGAGCCTGAGGTCCCTGAGCACGTTCTTGCCCCCTGACTGAAACCGGTGGAGCGAGGAACGCTGGAAACCAAAGTGAAAAGGAACAGAAAGGAACTGAGGTCCAAATGTCAGGCGGTTTGTAAAGAAACCTCCCCGCTGCCGCTCCAGTCCGTTCACCCCTTCCTCTGGGGATCCTCAGTTTAAAGTCTTGTTCTTGTCAAACAGCAGCACCTCCACCCAGATGCCATGCCTGATATGAAGGGAACAGTTTGGAAATGATGGTGCACCGACAGCAGCCCGGTCAAATTAGAGGGCTCCTCCGCTCTACGGTATGCGCCGCATGCACGTGTGTGTCGCAGCTCAGATCGCTCTGACGTGGTGGTCGAAGAGGACAACGTGGATGTAGAGGTCCGACTGCAGCAGCGTCCTGCTGGGGGCCTCGCCCGGACCAGACTGAAACCCAGCAAAGAGGCAAATCAGACCAAAGTGGAAAAACAACTTATTGTGCTGCAGCTAAAGGCTAGCTGAAAGCTAAAAGCTAAAAGTAGCACAAGAAGACAAAAACAGTTTGCTGAAGCAGATTTCAACGAGAATTATGTTTTTGAAGGAAATGAAGAGAACTTCATGTATTTATGGGGAAAATATTTACAAATATAAATATAGTTACATTATTTGAAATGTAAAAGTTAAAAAGAACAAAAGTGGTAGCATATATACAGGTGGTCCCCGACTTACGGCGTTCCGTACTTACGGCGCCGCCCCCAGTGGCGTCATCACACCTTACGTTGCCTTTGTTATGCAGCATTTTATATTTTTATCGTTTTTTTTTTTTTAGAGTATTTTGTTAGCTAACTGCTTGGAAACACATTAAAACGGTGTTCTAAGTGCGCAGCTGTTGTTTTTACATTGAAAAAACGTGTTTAAAAAGACGTAGCTGCTGCCATGTGCTTTCAGTTTCGAGTTACGGCCGAAAATCCGGACTTACGGCGCCATGTGCGTTCGACTCCGACTTACGGCAGAAACAAGTTGCGAACGCGCCGTAGGAACGGAACCCGTTTGTAACTCGGGGCCCACCTGTATAATATATTATTCAGTGCTATTCAATTAAATTTTACTCATCTTAATAAGGACGTACCAGTAGTTGCAATGTATTTACATTCCATCTTTACCTTTATTTCATCGTTTTACACTCTTCAAAACTCTTCCCTATCATTGTGGGACAGATGTACATCTGCTTTTTTGCATTTAAGTAAACCTATTGAATCAGAAGGGGCCCTTTTTGGAAGAATTGGATGGTGCTTTATTGACCTTTTTTTTTTTTTTTTTCTTGCCATCTCTGTTGGGAATTTAGGGGTCAGCAGCATCAATGTAGCCAGAGTCCGACAGCTGTCAGGGTTTGTTTTGTTTGTTCCAGACACACTTGCCTTTTACAGTTTTTGTAAAACGTGATCCAAGTTGCATTCTCTGAAAGACCTCTATGCTTTATCATGTCTTTTGTTCAACCTTTGTTGGGTTTATGAATTCCAAACTCTTGTCAATGAACACACATACATTTTGTAAATTAGAGGAGTTTAACTAGATTATTATTTGAGTTTTCCCTGTTTCAGAATTAATTAATAATTTCCAGGTCATGTTTATAAATGAGAACTGCTTCTCCAACATTCCACCTGAGGAAATAAATAAAATAAGGGTTGTGTTGTGGGTTAAATAGCGCACAATGTTTCTTGAGTATTGTTTAAGATGAAGTCTTTTGGATGAAAAATGAAATACTTCAACGAAAAGAACCTGCCCAGAGGACCTGACTGAACTTTGTTGGATTTTTTAATCTGGACTATTGAGCATCAATTTTGATATTGTTTAAGATATAGCTGATTAAGCACTTTGGTTGGCCTTGTTACTGTTTTAAGTGCTTTATAAATAAAGTGGTATGGTATGGTAAGATGTTCATGTGTTGTATGAGATGGGGTTGGGTATTCTATAAAACCCCACCAATAATAAAAAAGCCAAATGTTTTCATCTAAAAAAGCTAAGTCTGGTCCTCTGGACATTCAAAAAAACAAAACAAAACAAAGCAAAAAAATTGTAGAAACGT
>JARVLU010001462.1:3307831-3320982 GCA_031762415.1 Simpsonichthys santanae
ACATACATTTTTTTTATTTATTTATGTATATACACATATACAGTACATACACACAGCTAGAATAACACAAAGTCTGCAAAAGTAAAACATAAAATAAAAATCCAGGACATGAAAACAAAAGTGAAAAAACTTGAATCTTAAACCTGCAGTGAGATCTTTCTTTAATTAATTATTTTTTTTAAACCAAGATTTGACAAACTTGACAATAAATCAAGTTATTTTCAGAAGAACCAGAAGAAGAACTCCCGTCCTGCAGGAATGAAGAACCAAAGCCGCTCACAGTAACACCAAGCCTGAACAAAGATGCAAATGAACAACGTTCCTTTCACAGAATCGTTAGCTCCACTAGGCTCATTAGATGGAAACGGAAAATGCACAAATAAAAATAAAACGGTTGCCATGGAGACGGCATGTTAGCATAGCATTTTTGCTAAACTCCAAAATGTCTCTGTTGAATTGCAGCTTCGTTAAAAGGGAAATGGCGCCCATCTGCCGGTCGTGAGATGTTCGATTGCCGAGGCTGACACCACCACCTGACTAAGATGTGACATCACAACCAGCTGTGACATCACAACCAGCTGGGAGCATTTATTCAAACCCCAGTGCTTCTGGTGGGTGTGTGTCCATTACCCTCAATTTACACTTTCACCTCCAACACCTGTGGGTGTCGTGATGAGTGAGACCGTCTCTTTGTTTGAAGGAGTTTCAGCAGAAAAGTTGGATGAAAATGACGCCGTCAGAAAAAAAATCCTGCTACGTGACAGGCGGCTGTTAATCTGGAAACCAAGATATTAATGATCGCATTATTTAAAAATAAAACTCCATTTTACGAGTTTGTTCTTTCAGTTTCGCGCGCAGCCGAACCAGTGGAACCATCAGCTGCGCCGAGCCCCTCGCCTGCAGCCATCTTTGTTTTGGCAGCGAGTGTCCACGGTTCAACAGAAGCACAAAAATCAAACGTGCTCGCATTCAGCTCGGACCTTTACGGCTCGTCTGCAGCTGCAGCGAGACGCTCCAACTGGAGCTGTTTCAGTCTGGGCTGAGCCGGGCCGGGGTTCTGGGCCTACGGGGTGGTTTGATGCGTCAGGCTGCTGTGTTTTTAATAGACGGCCTGGTCGGGGCGGGGCTCGACCGCAGCAAGAACACTCTGCTGCCATTTTGGCTCGTGGCCTCAAAAACGCAGTCCCCACAGCTCTGTCTGCAATTTCAAAATAGTTCAGCTCCACCAGCTACTTCCCTACCCCCCAGCAAAGAAGGAAACTGGAGAGAAAATCAAAACCATCCCTGTCAGTGGTTATTTTTTCCAGGGCCTCTGTCACACTGGGACTGGGGAGGAAGCACCTGTCTCGACCCCCTGATCCGTCGTTCTTTCTGCAGGTAGAGAGCAAAGATCTTCTCCCTCTGGCTTCTTTTGTTTCTCAGACTCCCCCCACCTGAAGTTTACATCTAATTATCAGCCCGAAGGTTAAAACTTAACGCAGAGACAAAACACGCAGCTAAAGCTCTACCGGCCGTGCGAATAGTTAGTTTGGCCACAGATCTAATTTAGTTTTCTGCGTACATTCACAACAGAACAGCTGATTTTATCAGATTGTTTGTGCCCATTCAGCTCCACACGTTTCCTGTTTTACTGATTTTTGTTTACTAATTTTACACAACAGCGTTGTTTTGTTTGTTATTTTAGCTCTTTACATGTCAAAAACTTCGGCTCATTCATGATACGGGTGCTATGATTTATGGTTTCTGTAACTTTTATACATCACAACATACTTTATTTACTGTATTTTTCATAAGGTGCATTAAGCGAAACAAAACAGTCAAGTCAAACTTTATTCAACTCGTTCACAATAAAATCGGTTCGAGGTCAGTAAGCACAACCAGAATTAATACGTAAGACGCACCTGAATATAAGGCTCACTGTTGATTTATGAGAAAACTAAAGGATGTTAAGTGCAACTTAACTATGGGACAAATACTTTCCCCAAAGAAACACATAGAAAACTCTTTAATTCTTTAAAAAATGTTGTTCTCTTTGGAATCTGCTTCCACAAATTTGGTTTTAGCTTCAGTAGTCACTTGTAATGTTTGGCATTTAGCCACCTTTCTACTAATTTTAGCTTTTACTTTTGTAACAGCTGTTGTTTTAAATGTGCTTTCTAAATAACTTGACTTTTAGCTGATATTCTGCTACATTTGGCTTTTAAATAGCCTTTAGCTACATTTAAATTTTCACCAGTCTTTTGCCCCTTTTAGCTCTATTCAATACTTTTACATCTAAGCTAACCTGCTACTTCTTAGCTTCTAACATTTTCAAACATAACTCTGTGACAACCTTTTGATACGTTTAGCTTCTAGCTTGCCTTTTGTTACTTTTTCAACTTTTAGCTCACCTTTAGCTGTAACTAGCATTTTGCTGTTTTTGTCTGGCCTTCTGCTGTTTAAACTATTTGTTACATTTTGGCTGTTTTTAGTTTTAGCCTTCACTCTGGTTAGCTTCACAGCTGGTTCTTCAGGAACAGACGAACAAAACGTACCCATGGATCCACGTTCAGGATCTTCTTGTCCTTTTTGTTTTTGAAGAGAAGTCCGTTAGGGTCGTCATAAATCACCTCGAAGTTGGAGCTGGAGTTCGACGTGGACACCTGGGTCTTCCAGTTGTAGTAGCTGTAAACAAGAAGGCGACAGCCCCGTTACATGAAAGCGTTTACCGCTGCACTGACGTCACTCATCTTTACAAGATAAGCAACTTATTATCTCTAATAAAAACATGATAAACTGTGTAAACAGTGAATTTGTGAATCCAACCCGATTTTAAAACAGCTCTAAAAACAGATGTTTGTGTGGCGTTTGAGCTACATCTGCATTTCTGCTCCATTTTCATTTACAGGCTCGCACAGCAGGAGGCCTCGTTACACACAAGCACCAATTTGAGGTTACACCATTTCATTTTCTACAGAAAACATGAAACTAGAGCATGACTCAGCAATATTCACATCCAGGTTATAAAAAAGAGGGAAGGAACTCAGAGTTTCAGAGGCTCTTTAATAAGATGTCAAAAATCTGCTTCCAACTTGATTTTGTATGTTATCATTTATGGGATTGCTTGGCATTGAGGTTTTTTTTTAATGAACAAATAAAATAAACATAAACATCTTCAGGACAATTTAGAGTTCACCAAATGCATCAGACTGATATGGAGGGCGGACTGTGACTATTTATTTTGTCACAATCCGCCTTCCATACTGCTGCACGGGAGCCATGAAGTAAATAAATAAACTGTGAAATAATTAAAAGTATTTTTAAATAAAACAATTCTTTAAAATTACATTTAATTATTTAAAAGGTACAATTAATTATTTATGGGACATTTAATTAATTAGTTGTGCATTTAATATTTTAATTGTATATTTAATGATTTATTAAATCATTAAATAATACATTTAATTATTTAATGGAACATTTAGTGGTATGCTTATTTATATTAGGGTACATTTATTTGTTTAACAGGACATTTACATTTATGTATTTCATGATATATTTATTTATTTATTTTGTCCCATTCCACCCTCCATAGACTGTTGCGACTAATACGACTGTAAAACCCAAGAATGGCTTGAATTTCAAAATAAATTGATTAATTATTAACCTTTATTTACAAGTAGCAAATGAGATGAGATCTGTTGTGTAAGAGAGGCCCAGGCCTGAAGGCTGCATGTTTTTGGTCTGCGGGAGGAAACACGAGGAGAGAACATGGAAACTCCGCACAGAAAGTCCAAACTGGGAATTGAACCAAGGACCTTTTGCTGTGAAGCAACGGTAACCATTAACCTGTCATGATGCCAAATTTACAGCATCCAGTTCCACTGTACTTTCAGAATGTTTCCATCATACAGCTAAAAATTATTCTTCAGCAGATTTTAAAAGGAAACTAGAGAAATTGCATTTCTTATGAAAGTGCAGTGTGAATGCTTATTGCTGAAGAACTTGCTGAAAATCAGCTGAAATTAGCTAAAAAAATGCTGAAATAGCTGAAATCAAGAACAAGCCTAAGTTAGCAGAAGAAAGCAGAAATATGACAAATTTGCTGAATTTGGTTTAAATAAGCAGAAATGAAGCTGAAATTGATGTATGTAAAAATGTGTTATTGTGTATATAACATAAAAATACAAAGGCTGAATTTAGCAACAACAAAAAAGCTGAAAAGTAGCTGAAAATGCAAGAAGAAGCTTAAAATACTAGAAGAAAGCAAAGAGAGCACAGTTTGCCCAATTCGGCTTAAAGAAGCAGAAATGAGCACAAAAAAGTGCAAATTACCTGAAAAGGGCAGACGTGCAAAAAACAGCTGAATAGTAGCTAAAAAGCAGAAAGAAGCTTACATTACCAGACAGAAGTGGAGAGAGCACATTTTTGCTGAATTGGGTTGAAAAAAGTTTAAATGAGTGCAAAAAATGTGGATTTAGCTGAAAATGGTGAAATTAGCATGAGACAGACATTAAAGTTCTGTGCAGATGTTCATTTTCAACTGTGTACAAAATATACCAAACTATATTTAGGTTATAAATGAGGTGGAAACTAGGCACCACTTCACTACTTGCTCTTGTCGAGGGCGAACGCTTTCCCTCCTTTCGCTCCTCCGCTTTGCTTTTGCTCTGTCCCGTCTGTGAAACTGCTCCAGAGCCTCTCGACGCTCTGTCCCCTCTCATCCCACCGAGGAAGTCTGCAGACCTACCAGAGGGACCCGGCTGAATAAACATTGTGTCTTCATTTCAGGACTCTGGGATTCTCTCTGCGCTGTCCTAGGTCGACCTCTGCACCCTCGGAGTGTTTACAGATCTCACCAGAGAGAACTGGCTGATTGTACCATTCTTATCAGAACTCTTACAGAGTCTCTGGAGAGTCCTTGGACATGCTCACCGCCCTTGTCGTCTCCCCTCGCCTGCAGAATGTCTGCATTGCTTATATGCGGGGTGTTTTTTTATATATATATTTTTTTTTTCAATTTCTGGCTAATTTTCCTCGGCCAAGAGTCCGTTACAATTTTTTTAACTTTATGTCTGTCCAAACAGGTCTCACTTGTAAATGAGTCTTCGAGGCTCAATATGATTTATCTGTGTAAATAACGGTTAGGAAAAAAAAAAAAAAAACAAGGCTTGGTGACAATTTGTTCTTTATTTACAGTAGCAGTCACTCCATGCCCCCCGCCCCCTGAACTGCATCTGGAGATCCAGGGTTTTTGCTGAGAGCAACAACATCTTCTCATTGGAGACAAAAACTCTAAGACCTGTTGGAAGGGTTCAGGACTTTGAGCTCATTTTGTGTCAGGATATTGGTCAAGGTTTATGGATGTGGCTGAGAATGGTAACTGCCCATGAACCATGCGTTAGCAGAGAGAGCATATGCAGCTGGCACTCCAAGGACCTGAGCCGGGAGTTGATAAGATTATAGAAACAAGTCTCACACGCTGCCCGGTGCAGATTCTCCTGACGTGCGTGTTGAACGTCTGCCCTTTCAACTAAAACCGGTTAAAAATCTTCTCGTGTCCTCGAGTGTGGCTTCGTTGAGTAAGTAAGATGAAGAGAGGACATTTTTTATCCAACAGTTTGGTCCAAGTTCAGAACAAACGTTGGAGCCTCGAAGAACGTGGAAAAGAAAAGACGAAACCGACAAGTCAAAATTCTTTTGACTTGTCTTTAAAAAAAGAAGCAAAGTCAGTATTAAAACAGGGTCCACGTGAACGCTGGTGCTGCGTTTCTTTTAAATTCATTTCACTGATTTGGATCAAATTTACAGATCAAAACATTTCAGCTCTGTTTTACTTTTATTTTATTGTTCTGGCTTTGAATTTACTCGTGGGAAGTAAAGCAGCTCCATGTTTTGAAAAGTGATCCACCGCGTGGCATCGTTTTTTTTATTTTTTTTTAAGTAAAATATGTTCCTAGTTATTATAGTTCCTGAGAAGATGAATTATAAAATAAATCAGTTCTAAGAAAAGTTAGGATCCTGTCCGTTTCCAAAAAAAACTACACGCACGATTTACAAACAACTCCTACTAAAATAGCAGAAAGACATCTTTATTCATTTTAATCTTTAATTATCTATTAGTGTGTTCATGTTGCTGCTGACAGCAGAAACTTATTAAAAAGATTTGGAGCGAGGCATCAAGGAGATAAATCGTCTAATTATTGTCTAATTAGGTCCCGTGTTTGAGAACGGGGAGAGTGAACTACTATACAAATAGTCCAACAGTTTGAAGATAAATGGATCTCTAAATAACTTCTTATCATCTATGATGGAAAACAGACATTAGCTGTTTACATGCGCAAAATTCTTTGATCAGATTGAAATGTTTTTGGATTAAATAATCGGAATGTACCGTTTACACGCAGCAGCTTTTATTCTGAACAGAAGTACTGACGTGTGCAGAGCGGTAAACTCTCCTTAAAAAAAAAACACACACAGAAGAAGAAGTTCTACTTCCGTGATGAACGTAAACAAAACAGGTTTGAATGACGGTGGAGACGTTGCTGCGCTCCCTGACTGAGCTGCAGGTGATGCAGATGTTCTGAGCTCTTTCACAGTCTCTAGTAGAAATGTTGTCGCTCACCGACCAGTTCTGCTTCCCCGACACGTCAGCATCCAGTCAGGTGGAAATACGCGAGGTTGACAGGTTGCACATGCGCAGTCAGGTCAGTTTTCAACAATCAGAATAAGATAATCAGATTAAGTGTTTACATGGACAATGTTCAGATTATGAATCAGCATAAACCACCTCTCTCATTCTGATTACAAATTCATTCGGACTGAGCTGAATCAACAAAAAATAATCTGAATGTGGCGTTAACAAGATGCATTTTTATTCCAAATGGCCGTTTAATCTGATTACTTTGCTACGCTGTCTGAACTACACTGACGTTTAGACAATTTTCCTGACGATTTTTCACAAAATCTCTGACCGCAAAGTGTTCGTAATGCAAAACCCTGACAATGTTGTTGAAGAAAAAGGGGGTGGAGCTCCTGCAGGTAAGATGCGTTCACTTCAGACAAATTGAGGTCGCTGATTGGTCAGTTGCTGATAAACCTACTGGGCTGATTGACAGGTGGCGCTGAGGATCTGACTCGTGCAAAACAATCACAGATTTTACTGGCCCGTTTAAGAGTGTCGTTGTTTATTCCATATTCATTTCAAATTTAAATATTTCGATGAAATTAAGATTTGAGAACTGAGCTTTCTTAGACAATCATAATGATGAGGATTTCTAAAATTTTCAGGGGTGCAGAGTTAAAATTTAGGGGTGCTTGTGCATCTCTCAAAAGAGGATAAAATCAGCATTGTCTAACTCTAATGTTGGCCTAAATAAAAAATAAAAAAACAGAAAAATAAAATCCAGGTAGTCCTCGAGTTACGGCGCCCCCGACATATGGCATTTCAGACTTGCGAACGCCTCCCAGTGACGTCATCACACCTCCCATTGACTGTTTTATGCAGTATTTTACGTGTTTTATGAGGGTACTGTGTTAGCTAACTGCTTGGAAACACAGTACTGCACATGGTTAAGGTACAGAATGTACGCTGGTGGTGTGGTTACGTTGAAAAAAACGCGTTTAAAACGGCGTTTACCGTGCATTTTCCGACTTACTGCAAAAATCCGGACTTACGGCCACCACGTGGGATGAGCTCCGACTTACGTTAAAATCGGGTTACGAACGGTGCGTAGGAACGGAACTCGTTCGTAAGTCGAGGACTACCTGTAGTTTTAAGGTTTACATGATAAACACATCAAATTCTAAATTTTTAAACAAAAAATTATATTTTTAAACAAAAGTGTCACTTCATCTGTTAGTGCTCAGTTATGATGGGTACGACACTCGGCCACTACCACACCAATTTAAAAAAAAAAATCTCAAAAGCTGTCAAATTGATCGAGTTACATACGTTTTTGCGTAAGGTTGATTAGCTGTGGTGGCCATTTCCAATCAAGATGATTTCACTAAAATCCATGCACTGGTTCACGAGTTATTTTGCTAACAAACAAGCCAAATGAAAACACAAAGGAAAAAAATAAAATAACTGCACTCTATCGGACAAATATCCAAAATAAGACAACAATTTTACACAAACTTAACTTGAACTGCAGCAAAAATAACAATTATAAATGAGTAAAATTGTTAGTTTACAATAAATTACAGATTGATAATGACAGGAACTAAACTAATAAATCTATTTTTAAATTTGTAAATATTTGTCAGCTCTGAATGTTCTGGTTAAACTTCCCACAAGAATCAGATTTTTGACTCTTTTAAAGTAACACTGAAATTTTGCTAACAAAAGGACTCACTTTTAATTGTTACATATTTTATTCTAATTTCCATTAATACTTTGTAGATGTTTTTTCGTTTTATTTTTTCTGTATGACTGTATTCCTAAATTTATGATCAACTGACTGTACTCTTGGATTGTCTTATTAATATCTATTGGGTGGAGGCTTTATATAAGTTCACTGGGCTTTTGCCTCTTCCTGGACTTTAATACAGTATTATTGTATTTTCTTAATATCTTTCATCTGTATTTTAATTGTGCAAAATAAACTAAATTAAAAAAAAACTTTAAACAAAATTATATATCTGCTACACATATTTATATTTTTTTGTTGTGATGTGTGAAAATTATCTTCCAACAGCTAAAGAGTAATAACTCCCATAGAATTGTTCATATAAAGACGGGTCAAATAAACACCTTTCCATTTAGAAATCACCAGCCGTGATGACGACATCGTGAATGGAAACCGTTGACTTGTAATCTCAACAGAAATGAGTATTTCCTGTAACAAACCGTCACTTTTCTCTCTCGTCTGTTAAAGTGAAGTACCGTTTAACATTTTTGACTCGATGTTTTCACTCCTGCGATTAAAGAATATTCAGTTTTAATTTACCTGCAAGTCGATGCTAAATGTTAGCGTCACCGGAGAATGGCAGGGCTCGAGTGTATTAACTCTCCATTCATGTAAATTCAATCATAATTATTTCTGAGCAATTTAAACACGATGATGTCCTTTCACGAGGACATGGAGGAGGAGAACTGTAATAAACGATACAAGCAGGAGTGAATTAGTTCTGCCTGCCTGTGCCTGATGACGGGCCTACATTGACGTGGCACACCGGAACTTATGATGAAATACGGTAGTTAATCTTGCAGTAGCTGAAATGTTTTTAGAGATTATTTTTTTAAAACTGGTCAGAGAACTAATAAAACCTCAGTCCTGCTTTGAGTTTATGGTAGAAATGAAAGTGAGCGGTATCACATATCCTGGCAACACCATCTGCAGCTCTGATTCATGTTTCTACCGTTAATTTTTTTTTTAAACTTCAGTACATTTGGCTCGCAGCCCTTCAGCTGATTTGAGGCTGGCCGCAGAGCTTTGATAGCAGGTACCTGTTCCCACGACTCACATGGTCCCCAAGTGCTTCTTTTGCATTCGAGATGAGGCTTGGATAAGCACTCAGTTTCTCAGAGGGCACAACTTGTTTATCTTTTTTTTTTTCTTTTAAAGCCAATGTAATTAAAATTACAGTGCCTTTCTCCTGCAGCTATCACAGCAAAGAATTATCCCAATTAAGTGTGGCCACACTGATGATTAAAAATAAATGTTTGCAGTCTGAAATAAGATAAATGTTAGGGCAAATCATTAAGACACTGCAGATGAAGCCAGCGGTGGGTCATACTTCAGCCCGATGAATGCAGCATGTTTTGAATTACCGAGCATTTGAACTGATATCCGTAAATCTAAGTGCAGGAAATGAATACTCGAGTCCTTAAAAGGTTCCACTTTCTCATCTAGGTCTAGTCAGATGAGTTTACAGGAGACTCTAAAATATTCTTGACACATTCAAAACAGCCTTCTTGACATCAAAGTCCTCGTCGTTTCACCAGGTTTCTTCACGAGGTATCACATCAGACAGGAGATATTGGGATTTTTTTACTTTTTTTTTGCATATAGACCATAAAACTGGCAGCCTTGCTTGCCTGAAGCAATGAAGCCAAGTACAGTGGGAATGACTGAAAGATTTAGTATCTGCTCCGTGGATTATAGACCCAACATAATTTGTAATCAGGGTTATTAGCAGCCAAAGGGTCCGGCAGGAAGAGGATGAACGGGCAGGCTTGTCCGGCATCAGTCAGTCCATTCATTGATTTGTAAATTACCGGAGAATAATAACAGCTGAAAAGTTTGATGAACGAGTCACTCTTTGTGTTTTTCCATCAAGCAAAAATGTCAAGTATGATGCAGTTTCCAGCATGTTGAGTGACAACGTTTGCTGCTTCTCTTGTCGTTTCTTTGACTGAGAATTGAAAATCAATTTTTTAAGTAGCAATCTGAAGATGTCACCTTGAGATGGAGATGCAATTCCTGATATTTTCAAGACAAAATGTTCAATCAGAATAAATAGAGAAGTTTGTTAGTAGAAATACTTCCTGCATACAGTATATGATGTTTATATGGACCAAAATGCCAGCAAAGTAGCTTTGTCTTTTTTGCAGGGTACTTGTTATATTCAATGGTGTAGACTACATTTTTGTAGAGGGTATATATAATGTGTTTAGAAGCTAAAGTACACTGGTTAGTACAATGAAATTGTCAATTAGGCCTGTCACAATAACAAATTTTGCTGGGCGATTAATTATCTCAGAAATGATTGTGATAAACGATAATATTGTTTGAAATTTGACCATAATTACTAATTATGGTCAAATGTTGATTTGTTTTGAATGTAATACTTTTTGACCACCAGATGGCAGTATAAGCCCGTTCGAACCAAAGGATGGATAGTGAGGGAGCGAGCAGTGTGTCTCTTTAAGAAAAATGGGAAGGAGGCCCCTTGACATGACATGAGCTTTCTTTCCTTCCTTTTTTCGGTTCTCAAAATGGTGGCCGCTTGGTGTAGTTTGAGCTCTTTAGCATAGCATTTGTCACACAAAGCTTTTAATAAAAAATCAGTAAACAAGTTCTCAGCTTCTTTTGTAGGAAAAAAAAACAACAACAACTTTTTAGACGAAAGCACATGTTTCAACCGTGAATTTTGGAGCTTCGACAAGACAGTTTTTTCCCCCAGAGGTCAGCCTGTTAGCTTAGCTCGTAGCTTAGCTTCTCAGCTTAGCTGCTTTTAACAATAGAAAAATGCAATTCTGGATGGTTGAATGAATTTTAAAGAGAAAAGAGAAAGGGAGGGGTCAGTGAAGAACACCAGTGTTGAGCCTTTTGTCATCAAGTGTCTTCAGTAGAAAGAGAGAAAGACGAAGAAATGATAAAGCCAATAAATGAAAACGAGTTCGATAATTTTCATTTATCATGCGATTAATAGATTTATTGTTTATTGCGACAGACCTATTGTCTATTTATTTAGTATTTTACGCATATTGAACATTTCCAAATTTCTCTTATTCTCTGAATAAATGTACAGCAAACTCTGTACAACAGTTGGCTTTGTATTAAAAACATGTTATAGAATTTATAAAACAGTATCAAAAGAAAACCATGTTCAAGTATTAAGTACAGAATTACACAATGATTTGCTGGATAAGAGAATGTAATAAACAAGCACTGCATACAGGTAGATCATTACAGAAGTGTTTAACTGCCATTTAACATATCAATGACACATGCTTAATGATGTCTGTATCACTGGGCACTTTTAAATGGGTATACTGAAATTCTTAAGCTTTTCTAGTGGGTATACACCATATACCCACGTATCGCATAGACTACACCACTGTTTTAGTACAGTTTACTGTTTTAAGAAGTGAAAACCACCAAACTGTTTCCATCGTACTGTTCCTACACTTTAAATTCCCTTTAAGACGTGATAAAACGAGACAGTATGGAGTTTTCTCTCAAGTATGTACCCCCTTGCTTTTTAAAACTTATTTCTGCATTATTTTTTCAATAAATACATGTACATAAAATATAACAGCAGGGGAGCACAAGGGGTTGAGGGTCTACTGGACGTCTATGGTTGGGGGGGAGTGGGGGGTAGCTGTGATGCGATAGAAGTGCCTGGGAAAAGCTACTCTTCACTCATAAATCACAGGCTAAAACTTAAGTTTTATATTTAATATTTGGCAACATAGTCATTTGTAACATCAGTCAGTGTTTCCCCTACCATGATACAAGCTGGACACCCCAACCTGTCAACAGAACTGCACGCCCTGCCTACCAAACTCCACCCCTCCACCCTCACTTCCATCGACAACTGGTACTGATGAAGCGTGGTGTGCAATACAAATGCACTAGCAAAAATGCTACTGACGTAGCTCTGCTTCTCCTCCCCCACCACCCCCAGTCGACAAATTCCAGCAGCAACGTAGTTCTAAGCTAGCATGCAACACAGATGTGACTCCATCTCATCCCCCACCCCCTGACCAAAAAGAAGTACAAGTGCCCTGCCAAGAGAACTATTCTAGGGAAAACTGTCAAATAAAAGAAAACTTGGGATATACACCGCTCAACCCAAGCAGGAATACCACGTAACATAAAGCTGATGTTAGTATAAAGGTGTATAAAAATGTCATTTGCACGAACCACCATTAAATTAATTACTGTATTTCACTTTTCATCCTGGTCCCACACGGACTAGCCGTTAGCCCATCAATTAGAGCTGTCATTTCTAACCCAAACCCGGAGCCCGGCCGACCCAAATTCGGACCGGGCCATTATAATGCGCTTAATGTGTGGGCTGGGTTGGTGTTGGGCTTTTTATTGCATCAGGGACGTGAGCAGCCGACAATCCAATACAGGTTGTCCCCGACTTACGGCGCCATCGACTTATGGCAACTCGGACTTACGGCGCCGCCCCCAGTGACATTATCACACATCACGTTGACTTTTTAATGCAGCATTTAATGTTTTTATTTTTTATTTTTTGAGAGTATTGTGTTAGCTAACTGCTTGGAAACAGCAAAACGGCGTTCTAAGTACGCTGTTGTTGTGTTACATAAAAAAAAAGTGTTTAAAACTACGTTTTACGGCCGCCACGTGGGTAGCACTCCGACTTACGGTGAAAATCCGGAGTTACAGCCGCCACGTGGGTATCGCTCTGACTTACGGCAAAATCGGGTTACGAACGGGGCATAGGAACGGAACTCGTTCATAACTCAG
>JARVLU010001462.1:3383406-3399741 GCA_031762415.1 Simpsonichthys santanae
TATGTGTCATTTTTCACCACTTTTATTGTCTGTCAACAGATCTCACTTGTAAATGAGTCTTCGAGGCTCAATGTGACTTATCTGTTTAAATAAAGGTTGAATGAATGTTTGATTTTGTATTTCACGGGGCTTTACGTATCATTTAGGTCCTTTACCCAGCACAGTGTTCTATAAACTTGTGTTGGATGGACTCCATGCTCCATCTGCAGATTCTATCCTGACAATCTGGTTTATAAAGCGACTTGGGGTTTTCTTTCCTCTTCCTATATTACAAAGAAGTCTTCAGGAGGTTATCAGTGCTCTGAGTTAATTTTATTAACTGTACCTAAGGTTTGTTCTAATTGTTCAGTTTGCTGCTCCCTCAGACTGGAATCATCTGTAGGAAAACTTGAACTTGAAGAAGTTGGTCTCTTAATGTTTTTAAGACCATTCAGCTGTAAATGAAGTGCCTGTACATGGTAGGACTGATGTGAGTTTCTTTCTCTCTTGTTTTTATGCTATTTACCATTTTAATTGTGCTCTGACGCTGTGGTTTTAAGATTAGTAATGTCTTTATGCTGCTGCCAGTCCTGGCCATGTCTCTCTTGAAAAATAAGTGTTTCAGCTCAAGGAGATCTACGTTGTTGTTTTTTTATTTGTCTTTCTTTCAGCTGCTGCTTCTTCAGGGGTCGCCACCAAGAAGTAACTCGCATCAAGACTTGGTGATTGTTTTTACGCCGGACGTCTTTCCTGACACAACCACAGAGCACCGAGCTACCACAGCCCTCTGTGTGGAGCAGAGAGCTGCCAGCTAGGGCGCCCGGAGGAGCAGATGGTGGAGGTTAAGGGCCTTGCTCAAGGGTAGAGTGGAGCAAATGAGGGTGGAGGCAGGTGTGGGGTGCTTCACCTTTCCCACCCATATGTTGGTATTGGTCTGGGGGGTCAAACTGGCAACCTTCTGCTCACAGGCTTGCCTTCTCTAACCTCTGCACCACCACTCCTCCACCTGTTCTTTAAATGCTTAAATAGTTAGAGGAGTAAGAAAATGTGTTAATCTGAACAACGGAAACAGAACCTTGGAGTGAAACTGTGTGTGTGTGTTTTATAAAAAGTTTTCATTAAGTATAATAAAAGTTCACAATGATGAACACAGTCAAGCTTGGTGGTGGTGGTGGTGGGTGGGGGGGGACTGGTACATTCCTAAATTTTCCTCACCTTCACCTCAAAGTTTGATCAAAATGTTCCTCTTAACTCAAGCAGATTACTGAGAGGTGAAAACTTTGTTTCTCAACTTCACAGTTCACAGTTCACTGCGTCAACTCTACATTAAGTGACAACTATTTTAACGTTGAGAGGACGTCTTCACCAAAGTTTAGACTTTTTTCTTTCAGTTTTCAACTTCAGGACAAACCTTTAGACATTTCAGTCTTGTGAGATCTCGCGGCACAAGATCTTGTTACGCTTGTTGCATCATTATGTAAAGCTCTTAAGTGCTAAAACAAAGTTAGCCGATGACCAGGTGATTCATTTTTCATCCTCAGAGTGAATATTCTCTCGCGTTAAACTCAAAATGGCCGCCTCTGCACTCAATCTCTGTGCCGTCTTCTTATAAACACATCCCAGCTTTTTATTCAGCTTCACAAGAAAGCAATTTAAAGTCGCGGTATTTCTTAATAGACTAAAACCATCTGCACCTCTCTCCCACAAGAACCTCATACACATGTTAATATGTATTACAATTACATGAAAATATGCAGAGAATTTGGCCTGTCTAGATTTCAGAAGCTTGAAAGTTTAAACCATGAGCTCAAATCTTTGGCATTTCAACAGGACTGTGAGCACGGAACAAAAAGGCAGACTGACATTGACCTGATGAGAAACTGTCCGTCAACGGCAGCTGGTCTCACAGGACACGACACTCAAGCACAAACGCCTGCACTTGCTCTTCGACGGCAGGAAAAGGATGAGACGGTTACTGGGCCAAAGACCGGGGGGGGGGGGGGGGGGTTCCAGCAGCTGAAGCCGTCGGCGAGACATGGGCGCCGCACTTAGGAGGAGAGATGCTGTCCAGTATTTACTCAGGTGCAATAATACACCAAAGCCGTCCAGTGTGTAGTGATAAAACAAAGAAGATTGTGAAGAATGTGCTCCATATGTTGCTACGTATTAGTTTAATTCCCAGTTTGCGTCTCAGTGTTTCGACCATAAATAAATTCCTTCAACGCTTGCAGGGCTACTTTATTATCCAGAATGAAAGTGAACCACGGTGCTTAAAAATACACCATCTGCACGGCTGTATGTAGATAGGTTTGCACACTTGAGGGACGAGGAAGCTATGTGCGTGGGCTGATACAGAAGAAAATAATTCAAGACATGCCTCGAGGTGTTGAGAGCCCAGTTTTGTTGGTTCCCCATAGGCTGGAGGGTCACGTTACTTTAAAGAAGCTGAATGTGAACAGCCGCTGACAAGGTTAGACACTTGGCTGAGCTGCGTGTCGTCTTGAGGAATAATCAAACAAAAGATGTCTGCGTCTCCGTTCTATTTACTCGGAAAATAAAGAATTCATTGAGATTATTTGTGACAGTCATCAGTTTTCAATTTGCTGCATGAACAAAAGGGAGTTGGATAAAACTGAGTTGTGGAATAGAATCCGTTTTCTTTTGGTCTACTGGGTGTAACACGAAGATGTGGAATCAGAAACTTGTTTGCCATGTCACCAAGGTGGCAACAGCAGCGTGCACGTCTCTCAAAGTAAAGCCATCTGACGTTCTACATCATTTGGACCCGAGTTTACCTCGTTCACACTCCAGACCAGTGGAAATTATTTTACAGTCTGCGTGAAAGTGGACGGCAGTTCCAGGAGTTTACAATCAGATTGTTGAAAGACACTTAGCTGAGCAGTCTGGCTGAAGATTAGTTCAGTCTCAACGTAGCCCCTGGCTTCCCTCCCCAACTAGCAGCCAGCAGACAGACGTACCAAACTAGAACTCTAATCAGCGTTTTGGTGGAAAATCCACAGGCATGATGTAAGACAAAGGGAGTGGAACAGCTGACTACCTGCCTCTCACCACTCACATCTTCCTTTACGTTCACGGGATACGGGAAAAGACACAAAAAGGTATAAACAATGTAGGTCAGAACATTCCTGACGCCTCCTTACATCTGTTTGCTGACAATACAGTTGTTTATTGATGAGCTAGTTGCCAACGTTCTGCATTCGACATCATTCAGTCTGACGTGCTCTGGTGCTAAAGTGATGCTGTTTTCAAACAGAAAGTTGGTGCCAGCAGTTCTTCCTCCTGTCTCATCCATGCATGCTGTTCCTATTGAGTTTGTGGATTCTTACAGATAGCTGGGAATTTTAATTGATGCACATTTCTCTTTTTAACATGTTGAACACTGGATAAAGAAACTGAAATTGAAACGGGGTTTATTTTTCAGAAATAGGTCTTGCTTAACCCTGAATGCCAGAAAACGTCATGTAACCACTACTTTCCAACCAGCTATCGATTGTGGTGACATTATTTACATGAATGCTCCTGCCAGCTGCTTGCAGATGTTGTCCACCGTGGTGCACTAAGATTCATAACTGGTTGTAACTACCGTACCCATCACGGCACTCATTGGTCAGTTGGTCATCATTATCTACATTTGGGCTCTCTCACTGGTACATTTTCATCTATGAATCAGTCTTTGGTCTATTAGCTTCTTATATCTCCTCCCACATGTCACGTCGTCAGTGCAGTTACAACGTGCGCTCTCAGGCCATCATTACCTGCAGCGTCCCCTCAGTGCAGACTGAACTTGGCAAAAAGTCCTTTTCTTACTCTGCTCCTGTAACCTGGAACACCTTGCAACAAGAACTGAAGCTGTCCACCTTATAATGTCAATAGAAATATTAAATCAAATATTGTTTTTAGTATTTTATCTTGTTTTATATGGCATCTTGTTTTGACTGTTTTTATAATTTATTTTATTGCTTTTTGATGAATTGTTGTTGTCTGTTGGAAACAGGTCTCTGTTGTTGGTTCAGTTATTTTAAAGTTACAACTTGAAGCCAAGTCGTGTTTCTTCTGTTCTTTTCTACTTGTTCTTGTGTTCGCTTGTCTTAGCTCGAGCATTCACTCAACCTTTATTTATCCAGGTTAGTCTCACTGAGTCACGAGGACTCGTTACATTAAGTCCCAGTGAGTGTGTTTAGTTTTTATTGTTTAGGCTTCTGGTTTACAGCGGAGCTTGCAACAGTTTTATTTGTAAATGTACAATATTTTAAAGTAAGAGCAGATAAGAATTCTTATTTTCAAACTTTTCTAAATAACTAAAATGATTGTTATGGAGCACTGTGATGGACTTGCGGCCCGCGTGCACCCCGCCCCTCGCACACTGATTGCTGGACATGGGCACCAGTGACCCAAAATGGAAGAAGCGGGTAAAAGATAATGGATTGTTATGGATGCTAAATTGTATTTTTGACCCAAGATCTCTTCCAAATATTACAATAAAACATTAAAAATCAACAGAATAGACGTTTGTGACAGATACGACAAACCAAAACCTGTAAGGGAACACACTAAACAATCTGCTGCGTTCAACTAAAAGCAAACATTGAAAATAAATAGCAACATTAAAACAGCAATAACTGCATTTAAGGCACTTTTTGACAATTTATTTGTAGAAGACGACATGTTCAACACTAATCGCCGGCAGCGAGGATGAATTATACCATTCCTGATGCCTGTCCTGTTTTTGTGAAGGCAGCTGGTTGATACATTTCTTCTCTTCCTTCATCTGACACAATAACCACCAGCTCGCAGGAGATGGTAAAAGTTGATGCTAACTGCATGTTGCAAACAGAGCTGAGCTTTTCAGAATAAAATGTGTTTCCCTGGCAAGTTATTACATAAATATAGGAATTTTCTCCTCAAAATGCATCAACAACTCATTTAGATGTGGGCTATGTGTGACCATTAAAGACTGCTAACCCAGGTCAGTCATGGAAAAGAGGTCTTGATCTCAGTTCGTAGTGAATCCAGGCCTGAGTGTCCACTGCGTCTCAAGTATTGTTAAAATCAACCTCTTCTAATCCATGATATAAAACCACTTATTTATTATTATTATTATTATCATTATTATTAGGTTTAAGCACAGCTGTGGGGGAAGGTTTGTTAACCCTGTTAGCACTGGCTGACACAACGTAGCTGCCATGATGACTGGTGAAAATAACACCTAGCCGAGACACACAAACTAAGAGCCACAAAACAGTTAAACACTTTTATTTAATCTGTGTTTCACAGAGACTTCAGTTCGTGTGCCAGGTGGAGTCAAAAAGTCAAACAGATGCAGATCAGGTCTGATCTCAGATATCACAATAGCTGCTTCTTGGGACAAAAAGTCCTTTTTGTTGGTTTGATAGACGGTTACAAACCGCTGAGGCCTTCTCCTCACCTCCCCTCCGCTCTGTGACACCATTCAAGTCAAGGTCATATGATAGCCCTGCAGGACTCCGTTTGTTAAAGGCTGCCCACGTTGGCCCCGTTACTTTGAAATCAAACTTGCCATTGTTGTTTTTACTGCCTATGGCTAGGACAAAGGGACTGGGCAGCGGGGACACACACATGGCTTGAAATGCAATAGGGCTGGGAATTCCTCTTTAATTTCAATGCTATACTTGATCTCTGGGCTGCATGACTGACCACCTTATTATCTATAGTGACAGGAGCTTATCAATACAGAACCTACTGGGTCCACAGACCAAAGACAAACCCTTCCTTTATCCAGGATGTCCCCTCTGGGCATGAGACACGCTGCACGAGCCAACCAGTTAAATTCCACCGCAGACGGGGTGGGAGACTGAAAATCATTTCTGAACACTCAAATTAGTCCTACAAACCACTACACATGCAGACAGCAGAGGATTTTAGAAGTTTAACCAATAAAGTACACGTTTTATTGCTTTTGTTACTTTTCTTTGACAATATAAACTTATATTGAACAAAACTTATACACACTACGTTAAGTAAATGGTAATTTGCACAACTGGCTGAAAATTTGAAAGCTACTATTGTCAGTTTATTAGATATTATTGATACACATTGTTGCTGGATGCAAAACATTAAACTCAAAGTGTGCACCTAAAATTATTAGATTATGTTTTAGACACAGTGTGGACACATGGGATACATTTTCATTGTTATGCTGATGATGCACAGTTATATTTGTCCATGAAACCCAATTAATCCAATCAGTTACTTAGACTACAAGCATGTCTTTAAGATATAAAAACCTGGATGACCCTAAATTTTCTGCTTTTGAACACAGACAAGCCTGAGGTTTTTGGACCTGAGCATCTTAGGAAAAAAAATCTCAGTCTTTCTCCTCCTTGGATGTCATTGATCTGCCTCCAGGTCTAATGTTAAAAATCTTGGTGTTATTTTTGATCAGGACAAGTCTTTTATCCCCACATTAAAAACGTTACTTCTTCCACCTGCGTAATATCACTAAAATAAGAAACATCTTATCTAAAAATGATGCAGAAAAACTGGTTCATGCATTTATCACATCTAGACTGGACTGTTGCAATGGTTTGTTATAGGGATGCACTGATCCACATTTTTTAACTTCCGATCCCAATCCCCAAATCTGGACATCGGCCAATACCAATCCCGTTCCAATCTCATCATCATTATTGATTCTATGAAGCTGTAATAATCTTCTCTCAAGTACAATGTGCACAAATATAGTCATGCATGTCCAAAAAAGCAACTTGAGTTTTATTAATGTTGGATAAAGTTAGAATTAAATTCTGCTAAAACAAAACATGTTTTTTTTTTAATTCCTCGCTTTAAAGTGGATATTAAGGTGATTAAGTTAAGTGACTGTCAATTTTTTTTTTTTTTAATAAGGGGCAGATAGAAGAATGTATTTCTTCTTTCTGCACTCTTTTCATTCAAAGTTTATTTTCTTTTTGATGGTTTTATTGTGTTTCTTTTAAATGAATGAATTAAAAAAATAGCTTTAAACATCTCCTAAGTTCATGGCATAAACCAACAGACATGTTCCTGTTTTTAGTATTTTACATTGCTTTATAAAGTTGTTTTTTTATGATTGTCCACTGTTGTACTGATAAATATCTCCTGGAGGGTAAACTATATCTTGGCTGCAAGTATCAAGCTGCAAAATCCTTTGTTTTCTACAACTGATAGCTGTTGGTCATTAAATACGATGAAGTTTAGCCACTTCTCGGTAAACATTCAAGCTCTGTGGTTTCAGCAATGTTGTTCTTGTTCAGTCCGGGGCGGGCGGCCTGATTTCGGTCAGCCACTCACAGCCTGTCCCTCCACCGAGACGGGCAGATAGAGAGCGGGTCGGACTGGATGTGACTGGCCGGGTCGGGATGCCTGTGTTTCAGTTCAGCAAGTGTGACGTCTCGCTGAAGCCCCAAAGCTCGAATGTCCAACATAATAAAACACTTGACCACATGTAAAAGACATGAAATAATCAAAGAAGAAGCAGAGCACACTAATTTGGAAAAAGACGATATTGTCAGGGTTTCTGACAGGGCAGGGCACGAGTGAACCCAATAATGCAGGTAAGTCAGGACTCAAGGATTACAAAAATAAATTATCTTTAATGATAATAAAGCAAAAAGGCTGATGTGGCAGCAACTTACTAAAACAAGGATCAGGACAGACTGGCAGGACAAGACAGGGTAGAACCAACGACGACACAACAAAGGACAAGACTCACAGACAGACTTATATACACAGACAAGACAGGACGTGATTACAACCAGCTGGGAACACGAGGAGGAATTTAATCTATACTAATAAGACAACACAAGGGTGCACAGACAAGAGATGCCCACTAGATGGTGCCATCCCTACAGATATGCACATGCACAAGATGGAAGGGAGTACTACATTTGTGATTAATCTATATACAGTATATATGTATAAATACCCTGATGCATGCTCAATAATCCAGGTAGAAAAATCTAAAAAAGCTAAGTCTGGTCCTCTGGACGTTCTTGAATGTTCAGAGGACCAGACTTAGCTTTTTTAGATATGTATAAATAAATGTATACATACATACACATCTACATATACATACACATGTGCACCTTCTCAGACATCTTAAGATTTGCCATGTCTTCCAACCATTTTACTTTAGTTAAAATTTCCTCAAGATGTTTGAAGCATTTTAATTTGAAATACCTTTTAAGCATCTCTGACCAATTTATCAGTTACACTTTAAAAAACTCTTTTGCGGTCTAGATGCTTCAATGGATACTACGGCCAGCCCGGTGCACCAGGAGGCTCCTGTCAGCCCTGTGATTGCAATGACAACCTGGATCTATCTGTACCTGGCAGCTGTGATCCAATCACGGGCCAGTGTCTGCGGTGCCGCCAAGGTTACAGCGGGGCAACTTGTGACAGTTGCGCTGAAGGTTTCTATGGAGATGCTGTCACAGCAAAAAACTGCCAGCGTAAGTAAACATACTTCATACATTTTTTTTTAACTTATGGTTTAATTTAAGATTTTCTGAATCTTCATCACTGAGTGCTGTCCTGATCTGTCTCATCTTGAACACACCTTATGTGGGAAATTGGTATACAGTACAGTACATGTCTGAAAGAGAACATTTTCAGTCAATAAGAAATTAAATTCATTCAGTTTTACTACTTTGATTAGACATGGTACATTTAAATACTTAGCTGTATTCAGCAAATAATCTAATCTCTGTTGACTAAGTCAGATTTTTTAATTTTGTTTCTTTTTCATTGGCCCATCGAAGGTGGGACGTATTAATTGTGTAGTCTTTGTCCGTTTGTAACTTCTCTCTTGTCTGGCCCATAACTTCTGATCTGCTTGAGATAATTTAACGAAACATTTTTACACCTATGCATCATCACTAGGCAGTGTGCATACATATTTCATGCCCTCAGCTTCAAGGTCAAGGCTACAAATCCAGGTCAAATGCTATACAAGGTCTTTGCTTTTCCGAGCAATTGCTATAGATTGTTACATTGCTGTATAGCAGTTTGATGATGGGTGTATAATGCGCTGTATGCAGTACTCTTGTTCTGTAATCATGGGGTAACAGTGATGCAATGCCAAAAAAAGCCCAACAACTTTAAAAACAATTTCATGAGAAATCAACAAACTACAGTTAAAACGATTAAAGGTCTAACAGTCCCTGAAGGAATGCATTTTGTCTGCTTCTTTTCATGACAGAGTTTTAGACTAAGATCTTCTTCAGAAATGACAGAGCTGTGGCCTTTTGGGCAAACTTTGAAAATAATGTTACACATAATTCCATGTGATATTGTGGCATGTCATGATTAGAGTATGGGTGACTCTCACCTGCTACCACAATTTCCAATTTTATTAAATTCAATTCATAAATATTTTATTAATTCCAAAGGATAATTAATTGTTGTTGTAACTCATCATCCTGATTTCATTAAAGAGTTGTTCTTGATGCTGTTGGTTGTGGGCAGGAAGGGTATTGTCTTGCAGGAAGACACTCTGTTGTTGTATGACAGTCTGATGAAGAAAGTGCTCAGGGATGTTGTTCATTTTATGAAGAATTCTTCTTTGTACAATCATCTCCAAAGGTTCTAGAGGAGTTCCCAGAACTGAGCCAGCCTTCTTTATGAGCTCGTTGAGTTTTTTTTAAATCACTTGCTCTGGTGTTGCTACCCCAGCAGATGATGGCAGAAGAGATGATTTGAACTTCATTCTTCTTCTTCTCGCTCTTCTTCACTCCTGCTCTGCATCCACGGCACCTCCTTTTCAACTCATTTGGGATTTGCCGCTGTAGTTGGGGCATTATTTGAACATTTGAAATGTTAATCAGCTGCTCCTGGTTGTTAAAACAAAACCACCTTGTTGTTATATTTATGTCCAAAAGTAAAAAGGTTTCAGTAAAAATCCATCCACCTGCACAGCATCTGGTACCAGAGGAAATAATCATCTGAAAAAAAAAGTGATTTACATCCAGACAAAAAAGGAATTAGCTTTCAAAAGCAATATCTCAGCTTTAAAGTAACAGAGCTACTTCAACGTGCAGCCAACTCGAGTGGTGCCATTTTAGAATGAATGTTGTAGCCCTTTTTGTGTTAGCTAATGTGAATTAGCTGTGGCAGCCATCTTGATTTTGATTGATTTCAGAAGTTATTCAGTTGTAGATGGATATTCAGTAATTACTGTCTGCAAGTTGCATTAAATTCATCCAGTGGTTCATGAGATATTTTAATAGCAGAGAGAGACAAAAATAAACACGGTCAACAACAAACTCACCTTTCTCTTCAGAGCTGAGCAAAAATCATTAGTGTAACTTTTAAAAATAATCACTTTGGCATCAAAACTTTGTTGCGCAACATGATAAATATAGAGTCCCACTTTATATGGTTATGTATGTAGATCTTTTTGAACGTCATAACAAAATAAAATAAAACATTTTAATAATTTAGATTTTTAGGTGCACTGTATGGAATTTCGTTCTGTCAAAATGCCTTTAGAGATTTTTAATTTGGGACAATTTCGATTAGTATAATCTTGATATGTTGCTGCATTAGTAGTTTATGTGTTTCCATATTTCTGTCAAGCCTCAGGACACCCTGACGCTAAACAAAGTAATGTAACACATCAATTTGGAACATCGATTTAAGACTGTCAGCAAACTGTAAGTGTTCAGAGTATTTTAAAGAACCTGCTAATAAAAAGAAACTCACAGGGACTTGAAGAGAAAACAAGCCTTTCAATGGCTCGTTATGAAGATTGCCAGCAGTGCATCTTTTGTATCTCAGCAGGGGCGTTACTCTGAAGAGCACTGTGTCCTTATGAAGTTTAGCTGAAATTATATAAATGATATCTTTAATACGTTCGCTAAAACATTGAGTAGATAGTACACCATCTGGAGTGTGGATGCGTGTGCGTGCACGAGCAGCTGTGCCAGTAGGAGGTGTGATGTCGGAGCAGCCCACTTACTGCCAGCTGAGCCTAAAAGTGAGAATAAAAACTATACCTGTAAAAAAAAAAAAAAAAAGAAGAGAAGAGAAAAGAGGGGGAGGGACTGAGAGGCACAGAGATGTGTACAGATGGCACTTGCTCATGAAAACCTTCATTAAAACGTGCACTGCTGACAAAAACAGAAGCACCGCAGGGAAGACAGACACCTTACACTGAGCAGCAGACAGGCAGTGATAAACAGACAGATAAGTGTGTGTCAGAGCTGCACAAAAGCAGGCTGACAAAGGGTATTAATGTGGATTTGATAGTTCATTGTTCTCTACTTGTTTCCCCCTCTCCACCCACCTAAATGGTTATTGATTAATCAGCCTGATCTATTGCTCTCCTGCAGGACTGATCAGTGGCTTGTGTCTGGGAGATGCAGGGTTCTTATCGATCCTGTATGAATGACAAAAGACCACCAAGAATTAATAAAAGACAACAACTCTCTCCCTGCCTCCTTCTCCCTATCACTCCCAGCCTTAATGAATTTTATTGAGTGGAGCAGGAGAGTTCAGGCCGAGTCCATTTGGGAACCATTACTCTAGAAATAAAACCTTTACATTTTATTTTTTTACATCACAGTTCTCATTTGAGGTCATGTTATGTTTTTCTCCAATAAAGCTTCAGTTTTATTCCTTTTGAAAAGGGAAAATTATTTGATTATTTTCTTGTTGCAAGCAAACTTAAAGCAATTTGTCTGCTGGATAAATCTGAAGATAAAAAAAAAAACTCTCCATCCGTTTCTCAAATTAGGGAAAAGTCGTTTGAAAACTGTTGCAAACATTTGTCCAACCACCAGAACTTAGTAAATGTGTAGCTATTCAATAAATTACTCATGCTTCCTGTGTGACTGAAACCTAATGAACATTTTGCAAATGCTTGAAACATTTAATCAATGAACTCTTTGGGGGAAACTTGCATTCTACAAATCTTGACTGGAAAAGTCTAGAGACTGTGACACATGCCTGTGTAGTTTTTCCTCCTGCCATAGATAAAAGTAAAACAAAATAAATGGTCTATAAGAAAACGTAATGACCCTTATCCAATATACAACCAGCTTTAACCAACCAAAGCTGAAATCAGTGATGCCTTTAATTACTTAGAGCCAAATATAACAGGATTTTTTTTTTAAATTACAGACAAAAGTCAGTAGTTTCCTGTTTAGCTCATTACAAAAATATTGCCTTATAGTGTGCATCTATAATCATGAGTATTGACTTTACATTAGGTCCAAATTTAATATGCAGTGGCCATTTTTTTTCCTACATTTTCAATTTATAAATAATTTAATAGACAGTTTTCTATTTGGGGAAAAAAAGAGTTAAAGACCCAATGATCTTTGAAGGAATGGGTATCACTTACCTTTTAGGACAACTTTTACAAAAGTTTGCTTGTGTTGATAAATGACGAGTTAATAGCCATTTTGCTCAAACATCATAAACGCCAACAAAGTTAAGTCAGATCCTCTGGACGGTTTCTTTTTTTGTTGAACCGTTTCGTCCTTCATGCAAAGAACTTCATCAGTCCGAGGAGCCACAACAAACTCAATCCCACAAGCAGCACATTCACATGGTTGATCAACCAGTTTGCTGATGATAAGATGGTTTCTGGGGCTCGCCCTCTCCCCCGTTGACTCCTCTGAGGCAGCCATACCCAAAGTGGTACAAAACTTCACAGTTCATGCTCAGTAATCCAGATAAAACGTCTCAACAAAGTTAAGTCAGGTCATCTGGATTGTTTCTTTCTTGTTGAGATCTTTCTGGAAAAGTTTTAACCCTGCATGACCTTGGGTTTAGAGCCAAATGAAACAAAAATACAACTTTAAACATTATACCCCTACTTTATCCTTAACAGGAATTTTATATACATTTGGCACAGATTCCAAGTATTGGAAAATTCTTTTCTTATGGTGAATATATCAAAATAAATACTGAAGAGATTTTAGTTGGCACAGTGGCTGAGATGGTAGAGCTGTTGCCTCTCAGAGTAAAGTTGACATAACAACTTCCAGCCAGGAATCTTTCTGGGTGGAGTTCGCATGTTCTTTCTGTGGATGCATGGGTTTTTTCCAGGTACTCCAGTTTCTTCCACAGACCAAAAACAAATGTTAGGCTGATTGGTAACTCTAAATTGTTCGTAGATGTGAGTGAAAGAGTGAATGGTTGTTTGTCTCGTTAGTCTCTGTGTCCCTGTGATGGACTGGAGACCTGGACATGGGCACCAGTGACCCCTGCAACCTGAAAAGGAAGAATCGGGTAAAAGAATGGAGGGATGGATAGATGGCTGTATTGGATAGATGGACGGATTTTAGTTTCTAAATGAATGCTATTCCCATAAATAGTTAGTGAATAATATTACATTATGTTTATTAAATAAAAAAAAATCTTGAGAGCTAATTAAAACACAATGAAAAGTAACTGTTTTTTTTCCACTCTGGAGTATGCTGTTGGTGGAGAATCAGTTTTGTTTAGTGGCTCTTTAGATTGAAGAAGTCCGTTGGATGACGGACGAAACATCTCAGCACAAAAAAGAAACAGTCCAGATGAACTGAATGAACATTGTTGGATTTTATACCAGGATTACTGAGCATGAACTTTGGTGGATGGAAAGCAGCATTTGATCCCACAACAAAGCTTTTATTATAGCATCTCAGAATAAAGTCCAGATACAGAGATAAGCATGCAAGTGGAGGTTTTTATGCATTTCTGTTTTTATATTATATTAATGTGCATGAACAAGTACATGTTGATGTTGGTGTGTGGGAGGACACCTTTGTGTCTGACTGTTTGTGTGGATATTTGTTGTGAGCCACCTCCACCATCCTTCAGACTTTAACATCTCACAATCATGTCTATCCTTCTTCCTGTCTTGCACTCAAGATAAAAGACTGCCAGCAGGCAAAGCAGACGTACCCGTGTGCGTTCCTGCGAAGTGATATGATGCGTGCTACTGATTTCATTACAAAGTGTTTGCATTGTGTACAGTTCTGCGTGCGTACTCATATATGTTGTAACAGCTTATGTAACAGATGGAAGGTGTGATGTTCAAGTTTTTAATTGTGTATCTAAGGGGTTGACTGGCGTAAATAGGTGTCATTTGTAGTCAGCTGGGATTTAAGCTCATAAAGTTTGCAAAATATAAAATTGCGGAAAGTATCATAATAAGAGAGTTTAAAAAAAAAGAGACTATTATGTTGGTTTGTCCAACAAGTTTATTCCTTAATAATAATGTGCAAATATTTTAAACCTTTCCTAAATTTTTACATTTGCTTCTGTGAAGACAAAAGTTGTTGAAGTGTTTTGAAGTGGTCTTTTAAAAAAATATTAACAGGGTTTTTGAAGGTCTTTGCTTTTGGCTACTCCAGCCGTCTTTCTATCCATCCATCCATCCATCCATCTTTCCATCCATCCATTTTTCCACCCATCCATCCATCTTTTCATCCATCTGTCCATACATCATCCATCCATCCATCATCCATCTGTTCATCCATCCATCCATATATCTTTCCATCCATCATCCATTCATCCATCTATCTTCCATCCATCATCCATTCATCCATCCATCCATCCATCCATCCATCCATCCATCCATCATCTTTACGTGCTTCTTTTTGGGGTCATTCGTGGGTCCCTGTTGCCCATATCCAACTAGCACTGTGTGAGAAGTGGGGGAAACCAAGGGACAGGTCGCATGTCCATCACAGGGACACATGGAGACAAACAACCGTTCACTCTCTCACTCACTCCTAGTCCAAAAAAGTCACTTTTAGCTCCAAAAAAATGGCAGTAGTACTTCTGAAAGCACTCTGGTTTTGTCAACGACTTTTAAACTAAACCATGTCAGACTAAAGGCAGTGTCTCGCTGAGCTACAACTGCTGGAGACCAGCTGACAACTTGTCCATTTTGTCAGATATCACGCACATTTTTTTTTTTTGTTGCAGTCTCACTAAATTCTAAGCATTTGCAATAAAGTAACGAGTTGTTGGTCTGTGATTTATGAGCCATTGTTTTAAAAGTTGAGGCATATTCTGTGTGTGTTTGGCTGAGAAAACAGTTTTCTAAGGTATACACTTTATTTCATTACCTACTTCTCCCCATATCATACCTTCCTTAGTTTGTTTTGTACTTACCTCAGCAGATAGTTATTTAACAGCTTTTGATTAACTGGAAAAGAGGAAAAGCACATTAAGACCAGGTATTTTTAGTTATTATCACTGACCTATTTGTTTTTGATATGTTTTCTGTCAGAGGAAAGCTCCAGTGTTGGTATCAAAATACAGGCCTATAGTGCTCTTGCGTGTGGTTGGAGGCACACACAACAAAAGTAAGATGGGTTTGAGACACCGGTTATGCCTCTGTGATTATTTTTGAGACATTTTGTTGCACATTTTTTAATATTCTCAAAATTCAAATAAGTAAGGCAACCGAGGAATGGAGAACCCTTTCAAAGATTGCAAGACATTCTAGCCTCTCTCATGAATGCTGTTCATCAGCTGGTCACCAGCAGTCAAATACTAGGAATCTATGGGAGCATTGCAAAACTTTCTGTGAGCAAGACACAAAAAGATAATTAATTCTGTTAAAAACCTTTAGTTTGCTCTCAGTTCTTGTCCTTCACACTGTAGAGAAGAATCAAGACAAGTTAATGATTATTAGTCAATATGACTCTTTGGACAGAATTTCTCTGTGCAGCCAGGGGGCTGAGGAAGCCCGGTTCGGTGGCCTCAGGATTCCATCTCTGTTCTTTGCAGATGATGTGGTCCTGTTGGTGTCATCATGCTGTGATCTCCAGCTGTCACTGGAGCGGTTTGCAATAGAGTGTGAAGCGAATGGGATAAGAATCAGCACCTCCAAATCTGAGGCCAAGGTCCTCAGTTGGAAAAGAGTAGACTGCTTTCTACAGGTTGAGGGTGAGGTTCTGCCTCAAGTGGAGTAGTTCAAGTATCTTGGGGTTTTGTTCACGAGTGAGGGAAGAATGGAGCGTGAGATTGACAGACGCATTGGTGCAGCGTCTGCAGTATCGCAGACTCTGTGCCAGTTCGTTGTGGTGAAGAGAGAACTGAGCTGTAAGGCAAAGCTCTCTGTTTACTGGTCAGTCTACATTCCTACACTCACCTATGGTTACAAGCTCTGGGTAGTGACCAAAAGAATGAGATTGTTGATACAGGTGGTTTAAATGTTTTCTCCACAGGGTAACTAGACTCTCCCTTAGAGATAGGGTGCAAAGTTCAGTTATCCAGGAGAGACTCCTCCACATCGAGAGGAGCCAGTTGAGGTGGTTCGGGCATCTGGTAAGGATGCTCCCTGGGTGCCTCCCTAGGGAGGTGCTTCAGGCATGT
>JARVLU010001462.1:3399841-3415494 GCA_031762415.1 Simpsonichthys santanae
CGATTCTGAAAAGTTGTGTAAAATAAATAAGAGAGGGGGGGGGGTGAGGCAGAACTATTGATCTCATTAACTCATGGTGGATCATCATAAACACATCACGTGTCAGAAACATCAGATCATTTGATTTGATGCAGCAACATCTGAGTTGGAACAGCAGCTGAAGATGCTCAATGTCTGTTGTGTGAAGCTGATCCGTTTTTCTTCTGTACGTTTTATTTTCATCTTTCTCATCCTGCAGTTTTCAAACAATTCCATCTATAAATCAGAACGTTCAGCTCCTTCAGGACAATCCTGCTGACTTTTGTGCAACTTTAGCTTTTTTTGAAATACTTAGCCTTTTCTGCCATTTTTTCCTCATAGAAAATGAACTGAGCTCATTTTACATCCTTCAAATCTTTAGATCTTTTTACAACCTTTAGCTGCTCCTTTCACAGTTTGTTCTGCTTCAGCTTCTTTGTGCAAATTGAAACTTTTTTAGCTAATTTCAGCTGTTTTTCCAGCTGTTTTGTGCTCCAGGATCTTTCTGCTAACTAAAACATTTTTTGTGCTTCTTCTGACTTCTTTCTGATAATTTCAGCTTGTTTAGCTCCTTTCAGCTTATTTCTGCAAGTTTCAGCTTTTTCGGCTAGTTTCAGCTGTTTCAGATAAATTGTGTTAACTTACTTTTTATGTGAATGTTTCTGTTCATGCCACGACTTCTGTTGTGACTCTGCGCTATATGAATAAACTGAATTTAATTTATTTTCGGCTGCTATTTAGCAGTTTTTATGCTAGTTTGAGCTTTTTGGGCTAATTCCACATTTATTGCACTCATTTTAAAAAATATTCAGCCACATTCAGCAAAAATGTGCTCTGTCCTCCTTCTGGTAATTTGAGCTTCATTCTGCCCTTTTTCAAATCTAATTTTCGGCTGTTTATTTAGCTAATTTCAGCTTTTTTCAGCTAATTTCCACTTTTTTGTGCTCATTTCTGCTTCTATCATCAAACACATTTTTCCTGCTTTCTGTTGGCTTCTACATCCTTTTCAGCTACAATTAAGCATGTTTTTAAGCTAATTCCAGCTGTTTTTCAGCAGGTTCTTCAGCAGTAATTCACAATGCAGAAATGCAATTTCTCTGGTTGAGTTTTATTTCTCTGTCCCTTGTGTTCCGGTTCAGCTCTGTGTGTTCAGTCAATTACCTGTTTCTGATCAGCAACAGGTGCTGCCACTGTGCCACTGTTCCATTTTAAGCCTCTCTGATCTCCATTCCTGCAGCGGGTCATTGTTTTGGCGTCCTGCCTCGTGTCAGTCGTTCCTCCTCCAGCGCTCCTGTGTTTCTGTATGTTTGCTGCCACGTCAGCGCTTTTGCTTTCATTTAATAAAAAAGTTTCTTTATCCGAGCTGCCTCTGCCTGCATCTGGGTCCGATCCCCGCCAGGACCGCGAGGGTAAAAGTAACAAACAGCTGGAGAATAATTGTGTAACTAATTAAGTTAATTGGCGAGAGGTTTGTAAAATGAAAACACTGTTAGAGGGACAGAATGCCTCAAAAGTAAAGATGGGCAGAGGTTCACCAGGCTGTGGACATGTGTAAAATAAAAAATATGAATGGAAGAAGTTCAGAACAACGTTCAACAAATAACTGATTGTCCAGCCCTCTGCGGTTCATGACATCATCAAAAGTTTCTGTAAAAATCTCTGAGCTGAAAGTCGACACTGGGGGTTCGTGATGTTCGGGCCCTCAGGGGCCACTGCATTAAAACCAGGTCCGGTTCTGTTCTGGTCTCAGGAACTCTTCCACTGAAGATTGTCTGTAAACACAGTCCATTCAGAGGCTGCTTAAAGCTCTATCAGACAAAGAGGAAGCCAGATGTGAAGAAAGTCTTAGAGCTCAGGTTCAATGTGAAAATGAAACTGTTTAAAGAAGCTTTGGGCGCCGGAGCAGCTGAGACTCTCAGAGTGTGCACGTTTCATTTCAGTTGGTTGAAGTCAGCTTGTTCACATTAAATCTTCTCAACTGTTCACATCTTTAATCTGATCTGAGGTGTGGACACGCCCTCCTGCAGCAACATCTATACTTCTACGCTCTGTAAAAACGCAACAATCAGCGTGTTTGTTTTCTGTGCGTTCCACTTTACGTTTGATAAACAAAGTCGATGTGATTCGAGCAGGAAGTGGAAGAACGGCGTGCACGGTGTCGCTCAGATGGTGACGACTCTCATCTCTGCACATCTGGCTGCAGGAAGCGCCTGATTCGACTGAAGGACCAGCTGAAGCTCGGCTTGATTTCTGCCTTTGTGTCGCGCCGAGGCTCTGATTAGCTCTCGGCTGCAGCGATCTGTCAGGGTTCGCCTGGTTCTGGATCTGTGAGAGCACATCTGTGAGAGCACATCTGTGAGAGCACATCTGTGAGAACACATCTGTGAGAGCACATCTGTGAGAGCACATCTGTGAGAGCACATCTGTGAGAGCACATCTGTGAGAGCACATCTGGGGCGTCTTCAACCTGAGACGACTGAAGACACCGAACGTGATCCGCGGGTCAAAAAGTCATTAAGAATAACAAGATGGCTCTGAAACAATCAGTCAGAGGTGACTCAGTGCCATGTTTGATTTATTTTTTACAGAAATTTAACTAATGTGATAATTTGTTTTCTCTTAAAGAGAGAGTTCAGATATTTAAAGTGTGGGTTCTCTAGTACCAGCTTGTTTGTTTGTTTGTTCATTAGTTTATTTGTTTATTTATTTATTTATTTATTTATTTAACCAGTCAAATCCCATTGAGATTTCTTTTGCAAGGGAGGCCGGGCCTGATGGTGGCCTAACGTGGAGGTTTTGGACTGGAAGGAAACCCACGAGGAGAGCAGACTCCACACAGAAAGACCCCAGGTCCAGACTGGGAATTGAACCCAGGACCTTCCTGCGGTGAGGCAACAGTGCTAACCACTAAGCCACCGTGCTGCAAATTCATGATGCCTGGAATTAACTGCCCCAGGGCCCCGTCCTCACCTGCCAAAAGTCTCAGCACTTAGCCTTGATTATGGTTCCCCCAATGGGGGCGTGGCCAAACCCAGGAACCCAAAGACCCAAACTAAAACCAAAACCAAGACCCAAACTAAAACTAAAACCAAAGCTCAAATCAAGACCCAAACCAAGACCCCAAACTAAGACCAAAACCAAAACCAAGACATAATCCAAACTAAAACCAAAACTAAGTCCCAAACTGAATATGCAAATATGTTGTTTTTCAAATCTGGAGCTGACCTTCAGCTGTTAATTGCTTCGTCTTCTCTTGTGACATTTCAAAGCTTCAGCTCCAGGTTGATCTCGTCAAGTTCTGATGTCTGTGGCTGGAATCCATCTCCTCGTTGTTTTCAGAGGCCCGGCTCTGTCTGAAGCCGAAGAGCTCGCGTGCCGGCCGAGGCCCGGTCCACGTTACCTTTTATGTAAACAGCAGAAGAGTGTTCAGGCCCAACGTTCTGATGGCCAGCCTTTCCTCTGAGGCCACTCCAGTACCGGTGAGGTAATCCCCCTCCTCCATGAGCTGCATGAACACAGATGATCCTGACTGATTCCCCCCGCCTGATTGAGCCGGGTCGGCCCACAGACAGTGATCAATTTGAGGGGACTCCGTCTCCATCACGTCACCAACAGAAGGTTCCTCTGATGTTCTGGGTCGCTCGAACAGCCGAAGAGAACGTGAAGGACAAGAAGCGTTGAGGTGGAGGTTTTGTTTCAGCTCGAGATCAGAGAACATTCAGAGAATTATTTTATTTAAATGACGGCTCCTCTCCGCTCTGAGGCCGCCCTGATCCTCTGAGCAGAACCATCCAGAACTCCCGGTGTCGCTGACTGCAGGAGGTCAAAGGTCAAACGTTTTGAGATGCTCAACGTAAAGGTTTAAATCATCAAAACTAGTTTCCCATCATGTTACTGTTTGAGAAAAGTTATTTAAAATGTGAATAAAACAATTAAATTAATCTGTGGTGGAAAAATGTTCAGTCACTATTTTTATTGTAGTTGAAGATTAAAAAATGTTTAATAAATGAGCCTGACTGAAATATAAAACCACTATATATAAAATATATAACCACTATATATAAAATCACTATTTTTATTGCAGTTGAAGATTAAAAAATGTTTAATAAATGAGCCTGACTGAAATATAAAACCAAAAATGATCTAATTAAAAAGCTGAATTGTTTTAAAAGTCATTGAATATAATGTGCTGAGTCAGCATTAGGTTGCTGCGTTCCTACATTTGCTGAAAACTTCTGCACTCTTTGAGCTGTTTTAGCTGCTCATGGATCAAATGTAAACCGTCCGTTGAAGCCGTGCACGAATCAAAACGTTCAGCTCGTTCAGACGGCTGCGAAGACGTTTAGTGCTTTGTAACTTCCACACTTTTTAAAATATGTAATTTATAAATGTTTTCCAGAAGAAATCGCTCCTTTGAGTTCTGCTTTAGGGTTTTTGTTCCGTTTTCATCTTCTGATGCTGCTTTTAGCTTCTGTTTTTGTACTTTTAGCTTTAAATGGTTTGCTACGTTTAGCTTTCGGCTATCTGTTTTGGTTCTTTTAGCTTTAAATGGTTTGCTACGTTTAGCTTTCGGCTATGTTTTGCTACATTTAGCTTTCGGCTACCTGTTTTGGTACTTGTAGCTTTAAATGTTTTGCTACGTTTAGCTTTCGGCTACCTGTTTTGGTACTTGTAGCTTTAAATGTTTTGCTACATTTAGCTTTCGGCTATGTTTTACCATCTTTAACTTTTGTTGGACTGTGCTTTCAGCTAATTTTAGCCTTTAGCAAGTGATTTGTTATACAGTACTGTATTTAGAAAGCCTTTTGAAACCATTCATATTTTGTTAATTTTAGCTACTGTTTGACTACTCTTAAATTATGTTTTTAGTTAATTGTACTGTATCGCTGCCTTTAGATAGCATTCTGCTATTTTTGTCTTTAGTTAGTCTTTTACTATATTTAGCTTTAAGCTAGTATTCTGCTCCCCTCTCTTATGGTTCATTTGGGTGTAAGAAGGCTCCTAACTCAAGGGATGAGCCAGAGCTGTGCCCTTAAATGAGATTTTTAGGCTCTTTGATGCCAGCGGTCTGCACAAAGACGTAGTTTGTTCCCCACCTCCATTTTTGTTTTAATCTGTGAAAAATACCAAAGATAAAGTTTGTCATAAAAACAGTGTTTTAGCTGCAGTGAGGTCTCAAAGAGCTAAACTTGATCAGCTGAAGGACGAGTCGCTCCGGTCATCCGGTTCCTGTTTTGTAAAGACGCCTGCAGATTCTTTCCATTTGCAGGAGAGTTTATTTCTTTTGACGTCTTCTTTGGTCCTCCACTTGTCAGCTACAGAACGTTATTTTCATAAAAACGTTGCAGAAGGACGAAGAAGAACTTTGAAAACCTTCAGGAAGCTGAAGATCTGCTGATCAGGAAATATTACAGGAACATCTGGCTGTTTTGTAGCGATCGATAAAGAAATGGTTTATCGATCATAATCCACGAGTCGAGCCACGTTTAGCTGCACGTGGCTTTTCGTGGGGGATTCCCTTATTTGAGCATGCTCAGTTTGTGCGTAGATCTTCATCGTTTCAAGCGTTTTCCCAGTGGGGGCTTCTGATGGAAGAGGTCAGCCAAGTTTCCGTCGTATGATTTACTGTGTTTACAGTGACGGGCCACACACACACGAAACGTTCAGCTCATCAGATCGACTCTGACGATGCTTCAGCCTGACTCCACAAACACGCCGTCAGCGCTTCCCACCGTCAGCGGCCCCTCGGCCGACGGGTCGCCACTCGTGGAGCTCCCAGCAGATCAACAAGAACCCGACTCGCTTCAGAGTCCAAATCTGGGTCTGAAGGACGGAGAAACAAGAAGCTTGGGAACATGAGCCTCAGCAGGAAGTACAGAAGCAGCTGGAAGTGTTTCTGCAGTAAACAGCTGAAGTGGGCCGCGCTTCCTGTTGCCGAGTGTTTTCCAGCTTGTCGTCTCTCAGCGGAGCCACAAAGTGGCACCTGTTCACCTGTTGGAGGTGAACCATCTGTTAGCACCAAGAGCTAAAACATCTGTGAACTACAACGTCTGTTCAGCTGTGGGGAGACAGCAACAACAGCTAAAATGGTGCACTCACATACGTTCGGCTGTGGGGAGTCAGCAACAACAGCTAAAACATCTGACTCACATCTGTTCATGGATGGGAGTCCAATGTTTTAGCTCTTGTGAGTCAGACATTTTAGCTCTTGATACTAACTTCCCTCAGCCGAACGGCTGCAAGTCCAATGTTTTAGCTCTTGATGCTGACTCCCCACAGCCGAACGTATGTGAGTCAGATGTTTTAGCTCTTGATGCTGACTCCCCACAGCCGAACAGTGGGGAAGAAAAGCTCGACCTTAAAGTTCAGATTTATTCTTTAGAACTTAACAGAGAATCTAATTTGTTTTTGAATGATTTCATCAAGTCATGCCTGAATGTCTGTTTAGCTGAAGGTATTGGAGGATCAAAGGAGACCAGTTGTTGGAGGTTTTGGAGGACTGGATGAGACCAGTTGTTGGAGGTTTTAGAGGACTGGATGAGACCAGTTGTTGGAGGTTTTGGAGGATCAAAGGAGACCAGTTGTTGGAGGTTTTGGAGGATCAAAGGAGACCAGTTGTTGGAGGTTTTGGAGGACCTGAGGAGACCAGTTGTTGGAGGTTTTGGAGGATCAAAGGAGACCAGTTGTTGGAGGTTTTGGAGGACTGGATGAGACCAGTTGTTGGAGGTTTTGGAGGACATGAGGAGACCAGATGTCCCATTCTGGTCTGATAGTGGATTCTAACTGTTCAACAGTCCTGAATCTTATTTGCTGAATGTGAGTAGATGTAAATACTTTTCTGCATTGATGGACCTTTTCCAGATGTGTAAGCTGCCCATTGCAGAGGAGGCCCCATACCATCAGAACATCTCTCATCTTCACCTCCGTTCATTTTAAATGATCTTTGGTTCAGAGGAGACGGCTGCGGTTCTGCGTGGTTTTCACATCTGGCTTCTTCTTCACCTGATGGAGCTAGCATTTTCAGATGAACTGTGTTTACAGGCGATGATGTGTGGAAGTGTTCCTCAGCCCAGAACAGAACCAGACCTGGTTTAATGCAGTGGCCCCTCAGGGCCTGAAGATCACGACCATCCAACGTTGACCTTCAGCCTTGTCCTTTGAGCTCAGATATTTCTACAGAAACTTTAGATGACTATGGGTTTATACTCTTTTTGTCAGTCTGGTGAACCTCCACCCATCTTTACTTGTGAGAGCTTCAGCTTCTCTAAAACATCTCACTTCTCTTACTCACCTGTTGCCACCTAACTTGACT
The DNA here is from genome assembly GCA_031762415.1 of Simpsonichthys santanae. Lineage (NCBI taxonomy): Eukaryota > Metazoa > Chordata > Actinopteri > Cyprinodontiformes > Rivulidae > Simpsonichthys > Simpsonichthys santanae. The sequence continues at coordinate 3,407,172 of JARVLU010001462.1, forward strand.
ATTTGAAAAATTCTCCACATCTGTTTTATTTTACTAACTCGTACTTTTACAGGCTTTTGTTGCTCCAGTCCCAATGTTTCTGGGACGTGTTGCTCCTGTTCCGGCTGCATCTTTGTCCCTGTGTTCTCTTGCGTACGAGCAGATAGCATCAGCTGAAGCTGTATCGAGTGTAGCTAAATACCAGAGATGCCTGGCTAAGACAACACGCAGAGTTGTTGTTACAGTTGTGCTTTACAAAGCCGGCTCAGACACAAACACCTTTGGATTCCTGGCAGAGAACAGACTGAGTAATCCAGTGATTGATGGACTTTTACCTTAAATACATGACGTCCACTTAAAGAACAAAGAAAGTTTTCACATTCAGTCCAACTTTAGCCATGCTTATGCTAACCTCAGCAGCTCGGTGCAAACTTTAGATTGAAGGTGATTAGTATCAAAATTCATCTCTGAGCGTTCGTCAAGGTCCAAACTTTCACAGCGTTACCTCGTCTTAATTTAATGAAAAATTAAAAAAAAAAATTCACAGAGCTTCACAGAAATGAAGGTCATTCGTTCCTTTTAGTGACCAATGAAGAAGCGTAAGAACAGGTTGGAATGGTCCAACCGGGAACGTTTTCACCCAAATGTTCTCCGGCTACATTCCTCGAGTTCATGTGCTTGTGATGGGGCCTGTCGGTAATGGCTGCTGGATTGTTTTTATATCTTACAATAATAGCTAATTTTACATGTCTTGTCTGGTTTGACATTCTTGCTGGGACGCAGCGGAAGGAGCGTGTTTTATGTCACGTAGCAGAAAAGTCCGATGTGAAGAGGAAGGCAGCGGGCGCCAGAACGCAAAGATCCACAAACCACCTGCAGACAACGCTCTTATAAACCAGGGCTGCCCGTCATCCACCGGTCAATCTCAAAGGTATTATGGGTAGATATGTTCCTACCAGCCACTGACTATGGTGACATTATCTGCATGAATGCTCCTGCCAGCTGCTTACAGATGTTGGATGCTGTCTCCAATGACATGCTAAGATTCATTGGTTGTAACTACCGTATCATCACTGCACTCATTGGTCAGGTGGTCATCAATATCTACATAAAGGCCCTCACACTGGTTTATTTTCATCTATGAATCCTTTCTTGGTCTGCTACCTTCTTACAACTCCTCCCACATGTCACGCCGTCAGTGCAGTTGCAACATGCGCTCTCATCATTACCTGCAGCGTTCCCTTGGTGTGGACTGAACTTGGCAAAAAGGCCTTTTCCCACTCAGCTCCTGCACCTGGAACATCTTGCAACAGGAACTGAAGTTGTCCACCTTGATTTCTTTAAAGGGTTTCAAACATTTGCTAATGTCAATAGAAAAAAATCACAGCAATGCAGCTCAGTGTTGCCAAATAAATTCAAAATGTCTTATTTACCCCCTCCATTCCTGTGCACATGTTCAACAAACACAACACACACCTAATTTCAAAATACCTTTACTCAGCACATCTGACAGTTTAGGGCAAAATACAATCATTTTAAAGCCACACTATCTGGCAACCCAACCAACGTGGAAACTACTGTACAGTGTTTGAGTCAGGTCATCTGGACAGATTCTTCTTTGTTGAAAGGTTTAATCTTTTATCCAAAAGACTTATTGAGTCTGAAACCCTGGAAGAAACTCTGTCTTATAAACAACTGCTGGTCAGAGAGGACCAAGCGTTTGCAGCGTTTTCATGTAAACCGCTCATTTTTTGTGTGTTACCCCCAATAAACGTTAAAAAACATTACAGTTTCCAGAGGTTGTTCTCGTGTAAGCAGGGCCGTATAGCAGGTAGATCACTTTGACTTGGTCATTTTAAAAGTAACCCCCCCCCTCCACACACACACACACACACACACACACACACACCCACGGCTATAAACTGTTCAGATGTCACATTCTGCTCATCAGAACAACAGATTTATTCTTAACAGAAGACCTTTCAGAATAAAATATATTTTATCTGTAGTTTTTCACACATCTGCTTGAGGTTGCACAAAATGTTCCACATATTTCCTGCACAACCCCCCCCCCACCCCCCCACCCCCAACCACCACCACCACCTAAAATCTGGTGTGGTAGTAGCTGAGAGTCATTGCTAACACAGACTTTGAGTGCGAATAGATTACATGAGGTCTTTGTACAAAACGTGATACATTTATCCAACAAATACTTTCAGCTTGAACAATATTCATTCATGTAGGTGGTGGTGGTGGTGGTGGTGGTGGGGGGGGGTGTAAAGTGGACAGCTTCCAACTGGAAACGGCTCCTGTTCAGTTTTAGCTGAGGAGTCGCCTGCAGGCCGACCCTCAGCTCCAGCCAAGAGTCACAGGGTCACCCGGCACTCCGTTACCGGGACTGATGAAAGAAGGGTGACTTTCATGATGGGGGGGCTCTAAGAAAACTGCATGCTGAGACGGTCATGGAGATGGACTTCAAACCCAGAGAAGAGGAGGTGGTGAGAGCAGCAGAATGTCTGAGGTGGTAACGTGAGCCCCTCCGGTGTCGTCGGCTCCTCCATCTTCAGCCCTGAAGGAGCTGCAGCTCTGAACAAACAGAGGCCGTGAGAGGAGCTGAAGGTGCACTGATGTCTGAGGTTCTCACGTCTGTGCACAGGGGTCCAAAACTGATCAGACGTCCTGCAAGATCTGGACAGACATTTACTGAGATGAACAGGTCATTGAACTTTTAGCTGAAAACAAATTGTAGCTTTAGAATATTTCCAAAGATGAATTATCTTTAACCATCCGGCAGCTGAGCTGAACTTTAGCTCTTATTTGACATCATATCCTCTCTGCTGCTCTTCACGTTGGTCCAGGAGCTCCGACAGCTCGGCTCTGTACCGGTTCTGTTCAAGCCACGGTGTGTTTGTGGACAAAAGAGGTCCACACCAGCTCTGAAGTTGGAGGTCCAGACCAGCTCTGAAGCCAGCTCCTGTGGTGACCTCACAAACACACAAGGATCTGAGTTGCTCTGTTTAAATTCAAGAACCTTCATAAATTTTGTGAACTCTTTGTTCCAACAACGAGGAGACCGTTTTAGTCCATAGATTGATTTTTTTCAGCTTGCACACAAGATGCTCCTGACCATGGCTTGATGTCCCCCTCAGGTTGTTCCATGCATATTTCTTCCATTTAAAACTGCAGTGACAACATCCATTTGATGTACATGAAGGTTATTCTGGATGGCAAGGGACAGTATTGAGCTAAAATGTACCACAGGTGAAAAGGTTTCTTCGTAGTCAGCACCAGGTCACTGTGAGTAACCTTTGGCAACAAGTCTGCACTTCTCCATCACTTGGATCAACCTGACGTTGAACACCCTTCTTGATCCTATGATCTCTTTGTCCTTTGGTACATTTCTTTCTCTGGACAGGAAACGTCCACCTCATGTTTCCAGTCAAAGTCTGACTCAGTAGAGACGACATCCTTTCAAATCAGAATTCTTCTCTTTCCTTCATCCAACAGACGATGTGCTGATGATCCCACAAACCTGAGCTTTACAGGTCTCTTGTCTAGTTTTCATCTTTCAGCATCTGGAACATGTGCATGAGCAACACAACCAAACACTCTCACATGACTTATATCAGGTTTTGTTGCCAGACCCTCATTGGTAGGGCGTCTCTTGCTTCAGGACAGATGTCGACAGATGTCGGCAACCTGTTTTATGTGTAGGCTGCTGCTGCTACTGCTTCACCCCAGAACATCTTTGGTAGTTTAGCATGCGACAGTTAATGTCCTGTTTTTTCTTTCCGCGACTCCACTTTGCTGAGGTGTATGAGGTACAGACATCTCATGGTGGATACCTCGAGCCTTCAGATATTCTTGAAACTCACTTGAAATGTACTCGCCACCGTTATCTGACCTGTGTCCACACTTATTGGAGAACATTTTCTCAAATCCCTTGAATTTGCTCAAGACTTCACGTTTTTGTTTCATGAAGTCAACCTTACAGCAGCGAGAGAAGTCATCAGTGAAGGTTACAACGTATTTTGAACCCTTACATTTGGAACAGAGTTCTCCCACTGTCTTACATGGCTGTCTCGTCAGCTTGTCCTCCACACACCCTTCACAGAAAGAAAGGTCTTTGTCTGCAGAGAATTTCACTCCATTTACCAGAGCTTCTAGTTCCTTTGTCTTGGTGGTGTGACCCAGACGCTGACGCCACAGATTAGCTGTTACTGATGCACATGATGCATTATGACAGACCGGTGAAGATCCTTTAACATCTAACTGGTACAGCCCATCTGATCTTTGTGTTCCCGTTCCTCGAAGACTTCCATCCTTGCCACGTATGTAGCAACTAGATTTTTTTGGTTTAGCATCACTGACCTTGAAGGTCATGTTCATTTTTAACAACGCCAATCCTTGAGCTTCAACCTGCCATCACCCAGACTTACAGACTGTGGTTTGGAGAACTGCTGGTACTAGTCTTGAAGAATTTCTTTATAACAGCTCATGTGTTTTGATGCTCCAGAATCAACCACTTGATTTGTCTTGGTCCTTCAGTAAGTCACTGTCAGAGGTGTCTTCTGCCCTTCACAGATCACAGTTTTGGCTTTGAGATGTTTGACTCATTTTGTTTTTTCCCCGCTTGGACAGTTACGCTTCATGTGTCCTTCTTTTCCCACACTTGTGACATCTCCATGAACTCTGTCTTTGAGTTCCCACTACTTTTGAACTGTCCTGCATTTCTCTGTGAACTTGTGTTGACATGGCTGAAGCACCACCTGATGTATCAGCACTGTGGTCATCATTAACACTGACTCTCTTTTGCTCTTCATTGATTAACGCTTGCTGAAAAAACTGCAATGTCAAATTGTCCATCTTTGTTTCCAGAGCATGTGACAATCGTAGCAAAGCTGTAACAATATGATCTTCTTCAATTAAGCACCTATTGCTCTTAGCTGATCATCAGTTCCTTCATTTGTTTTAAATTGTCATTCAAACTTTCCTTTTCTTTCATTTCACATCTGAAATGTTTTTTTTTTATTCAGGAACAGTTTACTTGCTAAAGTGTCTCTCTTTCAAAATGGCCTTTTAAACATGTCCCAAGCCTCTTTTGTAGTTTGGCAGCTTATTAAACACAGCACTAATATGGAAAATGCTCTTTCTCTACCAAATTCTGCCTGAGCTTGTGCGTTAGTTTCTGTTAGCATGCGCCAAAGTCCTTTAGCTTTCAGCTGAAACTTCCACGTTGCCCAGTTCTCTGGTCCACTCAGCTTGTCGATAAACATCTTATCATCCACTGTGAATCCCACAACCCACAACTCTTTTGATCTGACTCTTACAGGACTTTTTAGCGACGCTCTGGGCCCATAACCTGACAGATGTGTCAGCACGTGCTCTCTTTATGTTACAGCTGCAGTACCCAGAAGACACAGCAGAGGGCGGCACAACTGCCTTTCCATGAATAACCATCAAACAAATGACTGCTTCATATTTTAACAAAACAAGCAAGAAGTCTGCAATGAGCAGAACACAAGCTAAAAGCAGCCGAATGGCAGCTAAAGAATGGAAATAGCATAAGAAAATAAAAAAGAGCCAGTTTGTTGTTTAAAGATAATAATGTTTTGAAGAAACCAAAGAGATCTATGTGTGTTTTTATGGGAAATGTAGTTGAATACAGTACTTTGAAAAGTGTTAAAGTTTAAAAATAACCATGACTGGTTAAACTTGCACAAAGTTTCAGGAAGAAGTTCAAATGTAAAACCAACCCCCCAAAAAAGCTCTCAGGAACCAGAAGCCAACAAACAATGCTGACTCAGCTTTCACGCAGTGACGGGTGGTTTAGAACTTTTGCACAGACGTGTGTCAGTGGACAGGAGACAGATTGTCCTCCTCTGAGGACATAAAGTTTTGTCCTGTCTTGACACGTTGGATGCACCTTTTCATTTTTTGAAGGTTTCATCTTATCAAAGTGATTTTCTGAGCAACAAACTCTTTATTTAAAGTTCCTCAGCTGGATCAGATGGATCTGGTGGATCAGATGGATCTGGAGGCAGTGGTGCTGGTTGTATGAACGTCTGAGGTGTCTCCTCCGTCCTGCTCTCCAGAGTTTCGTCTCAGAAACGTACAGAAGTCGTGCGACGGGGTCGGAGGCCAAATGGACGCAGGGACATAAACTGTCCCACGGCTTCAGGACACATGCGGAGGAGGACGAGGGCACAGAATGTCCCCTGAGTGTTTGTGGAGACGGTGGGGCTCTCCTCAAAGGTCACATGACTTTGTGGTGAGATTGACCCGTTTGGCGTGGGAGGTGTGTGTTGGTGGGACGTGTGGACGTGTCCACCGGTGCTGTGATGGTGGGACGTGTGGACGTGTACCGGTGCTGTCATTTATCACGGAGGACGTCAGCACCTCGCGCTGCATCCACACCTCCCAGACGGTCTCCAAGCTTTCAGCTGCTCTGCCTCCCTCCCTCCGGCTCCTGACGGATCCTCCCCATCACTAAATCCAGAAGCATTTCCTCTGACCTTTGACCTTTGAGGTTTCTATAAATCCCTCTACATCACTGCTGCAACAAAAGTATTTAATTTTATTTAAAGCTAGTCAAACCATAAAGTCATACATTAAAAATGTTCTCCTGAACTTTATGAAACGGTGCAGAGTGAAAGAGTTGATTTACTCCGGTAGTTTTCCGGTAGTTTTCCAGAGGAACTAAAATATTCACCCCATGTGATGCTTTTATTGCGGTCAAATTTTTTTTAAACAGAACTCCTTGGGATATTTAGAGTCTTGGAAACGGGACTTATACTTTTCATTATTTGTTTATTGAGTTGAACTGGGATGCTCACTTTAAAGAGGATGAATATTTATGCAGTTATTAAAAAAAAAAAAATATATATATATATATACAGTATATATATATATGGGTTTTTTAACAGTTTGAAAATATTCTTTGAACTCTTTGTGTTTTTATTTCATCTTCACGTTGAGATCCACATGACAAACTCTAGTTATACAGTACATGTAAATTATGTCAGTCAACTTATTAATTTTTATAAAAGCAGATGGTATATTTGCATTTTTTTTTCTGTCTCAGATAAATGCTTAGATAAAAAGCTCACATTATTTATTAAAAAAAGAAAAGCCACAGTCTTGCCTGCTGTTTGGCTTGCTGGTCTTTAAAATTCCTTCGTTTGTGAAAATAAAATTTAAATACTGTATAGAAACAGTTCAGATTCTCTCATAAGGGCAAAATCTGTAAAATAAAAGAGTAAATCGTGACAGAGGAGATATTTTCTGAGCTTTATGTTTGACATTAAAGTTCAGATCAGCTCTTGTTTGTTTCACCAGAAACCCTCAAGTTGTTGTAAACAGACTCTACATTGTAATTTATAAGAGTTAAAAATGAAGCAGCTCATCCAAGAGGTTCCGCACCACCTGCAGTTCACGGCCACACCACATGATGGCGCCAGTTACCCACTTTCTACATGGTTCTCCCTGACACTGTCCGCGCGCGGCGCAACAGCCTGATATTAATTCTGTTTATTATCAGGATTTTTATTTTATTAACATTTAGAGTCATTTAGGATTAACAGAAGAGAGCGAGCGTGTGACAGAGAAAACATTATTGATCTCTGATTACATTTAAAACATGACGGAACGTCTGAATTATAGGCCTATTAATCATTACATTATCTGCACGTGCGTCTTTCAGCCCGTTTGTATTTCCCGATCTGAAAGAAAATATTATAAAACGATGAATAAAAAATGGTTCTCGTGGTGTTTGAGTTGTTCTGACGGACGCCTGTTTCTTGAAAATGATCATTAAATAAATCTGGTTTCTTTGTTTTATTCTTGAAAACTAATTATTTAATTTAGCCACATTTTAATGCCGCAAAAACTCACCCGACATTTACTCCTGCAGCTGTTTTTATGGATTTTATTTTATTATTTGAAATTTTCCTCCAGAAAGCCGAAATAAAAAACAAACAATAATTTTAAATACTGAAACTAGCTGGATCTAATAATAATAATAATTATAATAATAATTTTAATAATCATTTCAGAGATCTGAAACTTCTTTTTAAATTAAATTGTACTCTGTACAATTCTTTTAACCCTATTATCGTTATAATTTATTATTATTATAATTAGTAAAGTGGTTTTACTTGTGTTTTAAAAAAATTTAATTCTAATATTTTCACATTTATTTTTTACATTTTAATGTATTTTAATGTTATTTTTTATTCTAAAGTGTGCATTTTTTAAATTAATAAAAATATGTGGATAATAGCTTTGCAAAATAATAAATAATAATAATATACAGTATATATAAAAATATATGTGTGTAATATAT
>JARVLU010001462.1:3434868-3453585 GCA_031762415.1 Simpsonichthys santanae
CACCACTGCACCCAGTATTCACTGGTTAACTGGACATCATTAACTTCACACAGACTCTTCCACTGGTACATTTTCATATTTAAATCACTTCTTGGTCTGCTGCCTTCATACATCTCCTACATGTCTCTGCGTGAGTGCAGCTACAGCATGCGCTCTCAGGACATGATTACCTGCAGTGTCCCCTCAGTGCAGACTGAACTAGACAAAAGCGTTAGGGTTTCTTGGAATATCTTGCAAAAAGATCTGAAGCTCTCGACCTTGACTTCTCTAAGTGACTTCAAACATCTGTTAAGTTCTTGGCAAGAACCAATGCAGACATGTTCCTGTTCTTAGTGGTTTACATCGCTTCATAATGTGGCTGTTTCTGTTTTGTTATTTTAATACATTTCTTCTATTTACGTTTCATTTTATATGCTTTTATGATTGTCCACTGTTGACATCTGTGTTCTTTGTTGAAAACAGGTCTCTCTTGTACATGAGCCCTCGAGGCGCACTGACACTAACCAGTGTAAATAAAGGTTGAATGAATCAATGTGATGAAAAATGAAGCTGCAGCTGCTTCTAAACACAAAACAAACGATTGTAAAAGTCGAGACGCGACACGAACAACAAGGCAGATGAGAGTTTTTCTGCCTTCAACCTTGATAGAGACACTTTACTGGAGAGTTGAAGCAGCGCGGCGTGAATCTAAACTCAACCCGTGTTTAATTCAACACCTCTGTGCAACGTTGGGCATGACGAGGATCATTTTTGTTGGACGGGGTCATGTTTTCATCGCGCATCAACGAGCTTTTTTGCAACGGAGCCCCCTCAGAACCGCGCTTTACCTTTAATCTGCTGCTTTTGATTCTAAATTCTGCGCCGAGTTAATTTCCCCCCCGGTTCCTGCAGCAGAGCCACATGAACCAGCAGTGACAGGCGAAGCTTTCAGCCAGCAGAAAGTGCGCCCCCCGTCCTCCTGTCGCTGCGTCCCGTCAAACATCACGCACGCTCTGTGCGGCTCGAGAGGCCGCAGCGTCGATCTTCAGCGGGTAAACACATCACAGCAACAAAACTAGCTTTATTAACGCAGACGTGAGCGTCCTCAGCTGCAGACACGCTGACACTCTGCGTTTGCAACAAAGCTGTTTGTCTGAGCGCCGTCCACTTTTAGACGCGGAGCCGAATATGTTTTTAACACATAAATTTACACGTTAATGAGCAGAGGTGCTTTTCTTCATGGAGGCTGGAAGTGACGTTAAATCGCACCCTCCTTCGTCCACACAGTTAATTCAACTGTTGTCGCTTCACCTCTGCTGTGTCTTTGTTGAGGCCTGGTGTAAATCTTCTGCACCGGCACCAAGTGTGAACAGCTCTGAAGAGGACTTTGTTTTGTCGCCATTACATCTGTGAAAAACTGAAATAAAGCGTTTACAGTAGATTTGCAAAAGGACAAAATGACTTTTTTTTTAATGTGTAATAGAATAACGCTTTTTTTAAAATTTATCAAGGCATATTTCCATTAATGCTGGAAAACTGTTGGTGCTGCTGTTTAGAGGAACTTGTTGCAACATATTCCAACATAAATAATTTGATCCTGAACTCAAATGGTGCAGTTTGACATATTTGATTAGTTTTCCAGATTAGTTCATGTGCAGTTCTGAATCGCGATGAACAAATACATTTTATTTGTATCTTTTACTCCACAAATCTGAGTGGATACGTAGCAAGACTTAAAGCACGTCTGATTTTTCATCCCAAACGGCTCTTCCATGACCTTTTTCAGTCACTTCGGCTGTTTTTAGATAAACAAACCCACCTGGCAGCTTCGGGTACAGAATAAACAAAAATATGTGACAAATATAGCACAGATTGTGTTTTTTTTTTTTTTATTTGTGTGTGTTTTGAGCAGTTCTGGATCAGGATCTGTGGGAATTATGTGCACGGCTCAGCAGACATCATTATTAGTTTAAGTTTTAAGTTCCATAAATAAGAACGGTGCATGTTTAACAGCTTTATTTTGACCAAATACAAACTGGTTTTATGTTTAAGAACCTTAAAGAGTTCATATTTTTAGATTAAGACTCCTGTTTTTAGCTGCAGTGATTATACAGGTTGATGTGAGCGCAAAGGGAGAAGTAATTCAATATTTATGGGGTTTGTTTTTGCTTTTGTGTAAAATACGTGCACTGATCGTGTTTCATCCGTTCAGAGTTGAGGCTGTGAGGAAACAGGTCAAGGAAAAGAATAAATAAACATGTTAACATGATTATTTATGAATGTTTTAATTAAACCAGATTCATTGTGTGTGTCAGCAGAACAGTCTGAACACAAATGATTCCTTAAGTTAAATGAGAAACTTCTCTGATCGTTTACCAGAGAAACCACCGTGAAGTTCCTCGTAACTCGGTCCAGACGCATTGAGGAAGATCCAAATGTTGAAATGCTGGGGGGTGGGGGGGGGTGTCGCTGCAGACCTTCTAGTCCTCTTCCAAAGGAGGGCAGAAGAGGAGAAGGGAGGAAGAGGCAGCTACTCTGAGGACGGAGGGGAAGTGTTGGAGCTTTGAAGATGAACGGGGAGACACAAACTGTGGGAGGAAGTCAGTCCTGTGAGCTGATCATGTGACACAGTGGAGAGAAGGAAACATCTGTGTGTGCACGTGGCTCTGGCTCAGTCATTCAGATCAACAAATGCCCGTCTGATCACGTCGTTTCAATAACGAACCACTGGCACCAACAACCTGTGCATCAACGAGCTCCGTCTGCGCGTTCAGCCCGTCCTACACGAAACAGGATCCTGATCAGGTCGACGAATCGTCACACGTTGAATTTTTGGTCTAAAATAAACCCATAAATTAGCCGCAGCATTGTCTCTATGTGTTCTGTCTAAAACGGGTCTTTCTTGAAAATGAGTCCTCATGACTCAGTGAGACTAACCTGTATAATTAAAAGTTTAAAAAAGCTGTGATGTTCAAAGTGAGTGAAAACAAGTAGCAGCTTATAGTTTGGAAATTACAGTAATAATGATAATGGTGATAATTTCACTAGGCAAAGTCACAAGACAGGTTTTTATTTTCAGGGATTTGTGAAACACTTTTCAGCTTCTGGTTTAGTTTAGTCTTAAATCTTGAGATCTTGTTGGTTACTGGAACCTCATCTTCTACTGAGTCCCTCATCCCCTCATCACCACCTTACCTGGAGATCCTCCACTGAGTCCAGAACTCATGAGCCTCTCCTCTCACATCACAAGCCTAGAAACAGAATGCACCATAAATCTTGACTACTATTATCAATATTCTTCTATAGAAACTTACCTTTTACTGTCGTCCGTGGATCTCCCTGGTCACCTCTGTCCCCTGTGAATAATAACTTTGCACCATCGCTTCCTTTGTGTCTTTTCGGGTTCAGGACACTGAACATTTAGTTATTATTATATTTGACAAAAACGGCATCACCTTTGCTTCTGACGTGAAAGAAATAAACATTCTCAACGTATGGCTATACGAGAGAAGGCCATAGAAAGTAGCTGACAGAGGTCCTTACCCTGCCAGACTACAGGACGCTCATTTCAGCCGCTTGTTCTGGATCTTATCGTGACCATAGATGAAGGTCAAGCGCTTTGTCGTTCTGCATTGCGTCCTCCTCACCGAGCCGGACCGGAGAAACATCCTCATTACTACAGAAGAGGCTCTGATCCGTCCTCCAGAATCCCAGATACTCAAACTCCCGTCTGAAACAAATGTCACCTGATCTAAAAGGATCATTTCTGTCGTACGTTTACCCAGAGTGAACGGGCGGATAATGAGTTTTTCCTTTCCATTGTCGCCTTCATGCTTGCTCAAGATGACTGTTTGTGATGGAGTTAAAGTCAAAGCAGTCTGCTCCTCAGATAAACAATGTTAAGATTAAGATTGTTAGATGACTTCTGTTGTGACTTGGCACTTTATAAATAAACTGAACTGAATTGAAATCAGGACGATTAACACAAGGAGGCCAAAAGCAGAACTACCAGTAGATAAATAATGCTCCAGCAGGGCAGCTGACTCCACCTCTGGACGCAGGAAGAGCTGGAAACAATTTCACCTTTATCTGGATTCACCTCCTCTATACAACATTTGGTTATAAACAGAGGGATCAGATTTGGTTATAATACTCACTGATCATCAGTTGTTTTCTGTTCTTTCAGAAAAATGTAGGCGAGCTCAACCAGGAAGTCATAAGTTCAGCAAGACATTACAAGATTTCTCTTGTACCACCTCCCCCCCCCCCCCCCCCCCCCCTTTTTATTTCAGATGTAAAATATTTCATTTAAGCTAAAGTGTGTCAGGATGAAACTGAGATTAATGTGTGAAGACAGACTTCTGCAGTTGCAATAATCCTCCTATTTAGCTGTGAATTAACCAACAGGCTTTACACTGCACATTAAATTAACTTGTCGTTTGTGTCCTCACCAACATCAAGTGAACCTGCAAAAAAAAGAAAAAAGTAAAAATTAGAAAAAAGGACAGAGAAACACACCAGGGAACTGAAACGGGGGGTGGGGGGGAGAAAAAAACCGGGGAATGAATGAATTAATAATGAGCCACTTTTATACCGGATCCAGCGATTATACAAATGGGGGATACGGCCAAAAAATATTCTGTACGGCATATGGCACTTCAGCTGCCATATGTGCCAGTTTTCACAAAAATTGGCATTGACGTCCATGATGGTCAGTGGTAACTGCCAAAAACACAGCAAGGCCTGAACAGAGGGAGAGAGGGATGGGGGAGTAATGCTTCAATAGCTTTGTTGGCCGGCGTGGACTCCTCTCTGCACAGCTTCTGCTGCTCTAACTACAAAGAGAAAGAGACAGAGAGGAAGACGGGAAGAGAGGGGAGGACAAAGAGAGACTGACACCAAAGACACATTTCCAATCTTTATTTGTGGGTTGTGAGAAAACCTCGTGTCCCCAGTGCTTCAGGACGCCTCCGAGCGGTTCCTATCATGTCATTTCATTGAAGAAACATTAAGCGTCATCGTTTTTTAATTACTCAAAGAAGTGAAAAGGCTCTTTGGAGATGTCGTCGTATCAGATTTGTCCTCTGAGACTGAGGGACACGTTTGACTGACAGCTGAGCTCGGATCCATTTGCAGAAAATGATGATGTGTAAACGCTGAGTCAGCACTCCGTTATTGTTCCTGCTGGTTCTTTTAATCTGCTTTGCATCATACATCAAAACGTTTAGCTCGTTGAGGAGATGACTGTTGCTTTTTGTAACTTTATACTTTTAGTTACAAATATTTTTCCCATGGCGGTACATTAGGATCACTCCGGCTCCTTCAGAAACATTTCTCTGTTTAAAATACTTTATCCTGCTTTAAGTTTTTAGCTGCTGTTCTGCTACTTTTAACTTCTAGTTAGCGTTTGGCTGTTTTAGCTTGACTTTGATACTTGTGCCACTTTTAGCTTCTAGCTCCCATTCAGCTACTTGTAGCTTTTAGTTAGGTTTTTGAAACTTTTGGCTAGTCTTTTGCCAGATTTTAGGTGTGATTTTGCTACTTTAAGCTAGCATTTTGTAAATTTTAGCTTTTAGCTAACTGTTTGATCATTTCAGTTATTTAATATCATTTGGCTACCTTTAGCTTACCAAGCCTTTTGTTACTTTTAGCTTCTGGCTAGCCTACTGATTATTTTAGCTACATTTTTGATGCTTTAACTGGGACTTTTGCTACTTTTAGCTAACTTTTTACTATATTTAGTTTTTGCTACTTAAACTCTTAGCTAACATTCTTCTGGTTTTACTTGCTTATTGCTATTTTTATTCAGCCTTTTTCGGCTTTTCTTGTTTTAAGCTAGCATTCAGCTACTTTTGAGTTTTTAACATTTTTGTCAGTGCTTTTAGCTAGTATTGTGTTCCTTTTATCTTTTAAGTAATTTTCTGCATTATTAAATTTAACAAATTAATTTCAGCCTCTTCGTGGGACTTCGGCTGTCATTCGGCACATATTTCGGTCGTTCTTTTTGCGCCTATCCTTGCCCAGCTCTTCCATGTGAGCACCTGCAGCAAACGGAGCGACAGAGAAGACGTGCAGAGGAGGCTACAGAAGAATCGGAGAGGTTCTGGGCGTCCTGCAGCACTGGTTCTGGTGGCAGCAGGTGCACATTTCTGGTTCGCTTCCCGCTTTAATTTGGCACAAAGCAGCTCAGCCGACAACTGATGACTCGGTGCTGCCATTTGAACAAAATATCTCGTGCACCAACAGCTCTAGAACCACTGAAAACCACAACGTCAGTATTTAAAGGGGTGGATCTGATATGTGGAAGTAAGGTCAGTGGAAAGGTCATGCACAGTTAGTATCTTACTTGTTATAGATAGCTGAATGACCTCAGTTTGCAGAAATAGAGACTGAAACTGGCTGCAGCCACTAAATAAAAATACTTGTAGAATTATATGTAAACAACCATGTGATGCCAAACAAATGGGGCCATAAAGGTTTGTAAATTGGTGTTTAAGTGATCTACAGTGATATGGTTTTTTTTTTTTTGTTTTTGTAATAGAATAGCAGTGATCCACTTTGGTCTTGGTTCCACTCAGACTTGCCATTAGCTTTAGCATTAGCATTAGCATTACTATCCAGTTGAAGCTAAACTTTTTTCTCCAAACAAATAACAGTTGAACCTGTTCAACCTGTAACTCTGTTAGTTACCTAAGTGTTTTTCCTGTAGTTTTTCTACAGAAACCAATTTTAAAATATCTTTTTTTAAGCTAAATGAAAAGTAAACTGTAAATTGCTCCTGCTGGACTCTCCTTCTCAGTAGAGCTCAACTGGACCAGTTACTCCTGCTCCAGTTTGAAGCCACTTGTGTCTTTGAGAAAGAAACCAAGCTTGTCTACCAGAGACCTTTTAAGTATCTCTCAAAATACGATTCCTACAAGTTAGACGCAATTTAATGGTAGTTATGAGGGTCCAGAAGATCAATACTGCTAAATTTTAACATGTTTTCAAGGGGAACTGATTTTCAAGGGCTCACAAAAGCCAATGAACATCAATGGTGTGATGTAGAAAGCTTGATCTGACCTCCTCAATCCACCTAGATTTTAGAAGACATCCCATTGTCTAATATAGTCAGTCCATTCAGCTGACGTTGGTTGGTCTTCTATATAACCTTTAGGGCCCCAAAAGTATGTTTGACATTGAATAAATCCTGAAATGTTCAATAAAAAGCACGTTATTGACAAATATTAGGTGCCTCTGAATGTTAAGCTCTCTAAAGCTGTGGTTCCCAAACACTGGTCCTTGAGGAACACCATCCTTTATGTTTTAGTTGTTTCTCTACTCCAACATGCCTGATTCAGTGATTTAATTACTTCATCAAATTCTGTTGAAGCCTGTTAATCAAACCTTCATTCAAATCAGGCGTGTCAAAGCAGGGAAACAATTAAAACATGCAGAATGGTGTTCCTCAGGGTCCACAGTTGGGAACCATTGAAGTCTCAAGTAATCCAGGAGCTTCCATTGTTTTAGAAAAGACAATGTGTTTTTAGAGACCACTTCTGCTGATTCGTTGGTTCAACAGATCCAAACCTCCCTTCACATCGTCTACGCGTCTTCGAGCGTCACCTTACAGTTTACCGTTCGGTCAACAGTTGACTGAACAGTTGTCTCTACTCGTCAACGTTTGTCAAAGAGCTTCAGTTGAATGTATCAACTCCAGCTCTCCCAGGAATATAAAGTGTAGATGCGGTGGTTCTCTTGGGGCGTTGTAACTCTTGGGCGGACTGAACCGACAGCTGTTCACCTGAGAACTGAAGCCAGTAAAGTGAAGGCCCTCACATCTGGGTCTGAGGTCCACACGCAGTTTTCTGGTTTATGTAGCAGCTAATTTCAGAAAATACACGAAATTAACTTTTTTAAGTCCCACTCATAATGACTCCCCAATTTGTGCACCTGGTGATTCCTTTATGTCTGGCTGATCTTTAAAAGCCCCCTCTAATGTTTCCCAAAGGTTTTATAATAAACTGAATGCTGAGTCAACATTCACACTATTGTTTTATTTTCTATATAGTAATTTATTATTTATTTTTGCAACATATTTGCAGACTTGGTGCTATTTTTCATGTATCAAACCATTCAGCCCAGTAAGAAGACTGGTGCTTTGACATTTGCTTTTTGTGCTTTTTTAAAAGAGAGGGGAGCGGTAGCGCAGAAGCTAGAGAAGGTGAGCCTGTGATTGGAAGGTCGCTGGTTCAACTCCCTGAACCAACAACATCAAAATGTGGGTGATGAAAGGTGAAGCACCCACACCTGCCTCTACTCACATTTGCCCCCAAGCTTTTTTAAATTAACTTTATTGTCATATTTTCCTCAGACATTTAGATGACTCCAGATTTGTTCTATGATTCTTTGTGAAAACTTGCTTTGCAAACTTTCTCTATTTTACTCCATGCCATGTTTAGCATTTTACTTTTATTTAGCTACTTTTAGCTTTCAGCTAACCTTTTGCTTTTAGCTAGTCCTTTGCTACTTTTGGTAGCTTCTAATTAGTTTTTTGTTTACTGCTTTTAGCTTTTAAAAATGATTTTGTTACTTTGAGATTTTAGCTAACCTTTTGTTAGTTTTAACTTCTAATTTACAAATCTAGCCTTTAGCTAGTGATTTGCGACTTTTAGCAAACATTCTATTGCTTTAGTTTTTAGCTAGCCTTGTGCTACTTTAATATGTTTTGCCAACCAGTTGCCACTTTTAGTTTAGCTGCTTTTAGCTTCAGCTACTCAGTTTCAGCTCCTTCAGCAACAGCCAGCAGAAGTTGTTTTAGCTCGTGGTTCTCTCCTGTGGATGACTGCAGTCAGTCAAAGTCCAGCATTCTGTGGAGAACGTGATCCCAGAAATAAAGCGACCAAAGCTTTTCTTCGGCCTCAGACGGTGCGAGTGGCTGCTTGTCCCAGAAGATGAGCTGAGGGGCCTTTTCCAAACCTGCACCCCCGCTGCCACCTCCACCCCCGGCAAGCTGCCAGAGCAGCTCAGGGCTCAGAGCTGTCCTGAGCCGCCGTGGCAAAGCTTAATGTTCCAGCTTCGTGTGGCCTCGGGGCATCTCCCATACACAAGCAAACACAAAAACACACTTTGGACGGGGGAGCTGGGCAAAGCAACGTCCCCCAAACTCTTCAAATGCTCCACTTGGCTTTGCTCTTCTTGTCTCGTGGAACCAGGATGACTCCAGCAGACTGATTCCTTTTTAGATGAGATTTGAAAGGCAATAGCCTAAAGTCGAATATCACTGAATTTAGATGTTTCTGAAGTCCCTTTAGCCCTCAGGTGAGTTTTATTCACAACAACACCCCTGAACACAGTTCTAACCACCTAAATAATTAGGTAACATGAACAACTCACATTTGTTTCAAAGTTGTTGGGAAATTTTGAAAAGATAAAAATCATGTACAGTAAGTCCCTCCTTTATCACGGGGGATCTGCACCCTGAAGCGCCATGATAAGTGAAAAACCGAGAAGTAGGAATAGTAGTACAAGTAGTATGTAGTATTAGGCATTTTAAACACTTCCCACACTCAACATTCTAAACAATGTTTCTAAACTCTAAACGCTCTAAAAGACACAGAATGTCATGATTTCAGCTCCCTGCTCTGTGCCACCTGCAAGCGCTCTTGGCCACGCCCACTTCTCTGCTCGGCACGGAGATCAGCTGATCAGCTGCAGGAGGAAGCTTATCCTGCAACTCCGGGCTGCACAAAGGTGCAGCAGGTTCTAAATAATTAAAAATAATTTATTTTAAATAAAACGTCCATGCCGATCGTGCGGCTCATCCATCAATCAGCCAGTTGTGTGTCATGTCCAGTCTTATTTTGAAAAACCGCAAAAAGTGAGTCTGCGGAAAGCAAATTGCGAATTAGTGAGAGACTACTCTATATATCATAGTTAAACCTAAATAAAGCTGCAGAAAAAAAAAAGATTTTTACTCTGTACATTCTCTAAAAGTCTCATAGAAACATTTTTTACCTGGTCTGATGCAGCACACGTAAAGAAGTAACATGAGGTCAACCGGGCCTGTCTACTCCCTGGATCCAGGTCTACCATGGAGCATTTAGGCTCATTATAAACTCTGAAACTCCTCCTCACCTCTGAGTGTCACAGTCTCAGTTTGGATGATCTGTTGTGTTCATTATAGACTCAAATTTTCATTTACAAACACTCCTGGCCTTCATGCCCATCTGCAGATCTAAAGCCTCCAAAAAGGTTCTTGTTTCTTCTTCCTGTGAGTTTCTTTCCACATTACTCAGAGCCCGTATGAGAGAAAGATATTAAAGTTTAACATTTTCCATGAAAGTTGCTACCATGAGTATGGGATTGGGGGCCCGTTGCTTCGGGGTGTTCGGTCCCTCTACAAGTGGTGCGAGAGTTTGGTTTGCATACCTGGTAGTCAGGCGGACCCCTTCAGGGTGGGAGTTGGACCATCAGGGCTGCCCGTTGTCACAGTTCTGTTCAGAACTTTTATGGACAGAACTTCTCAGTGCAGCCAGGGGGTGGAGAGTTTCCGGTTCGGTGGCCACAGGATTCCATCTCTGCTCTTTGCAGATGATGTGGTCCTGTTGGCGTCATCGTGCCGTGACCTCCAGCTCTTCTTTTAAATGAATGAATGAATACATCTTCAGCTGGAGCGTTTCACAGCCGAGCGTGAAGCAGCTGGGATGAGAATCAGCACCTCCCAATCTGAGGCCATGGTCCTCAGTGAGAGGTGTTCTCTTCAGGTCGAGAGTGAGGTTCTGCCTCAAGTGGAGGAGTTCAAGTATCTCGGGGTTTTGTTCATGAGAGAGATAAGAATGGAGCGTGAGATTGACAGACGGATTGGTGCAGCGTCTGCAATATTGTGGACTCTGTGCCGGTCCGTTGTGGTGAAGAAGAAGCTGAGTTGTCGAGCACAGCTCTCTGTTTAAGGTCAGTCTACGTTCCTACCCTCACCTCTGGTCATGAACTCTGGGTAGAGACCGAAAGAATGAGATTGTGGATACAAGAGGTTGAAATGCGTTTCCTCTGCAGGGTAGCTGGACTCTCCCTCAGAGACAGGGGGAGAAGTTCAGTTATCAGGAGAGACTCGGAGTAGAACCACTGCTCCTCTACATCCAGAGGAGCCAGCTGAGGTGGTTCAGGGATGCTCCCTGGGTGCCTCCCTAGGAAGGTGCTTCGGGCATGTCTGACTAGGACGAGACCCCGGGGAAGACCCAGGACACGCTGGAGAGACTATGTTTCTCGGTTGACCTTGGAACACCTTGGAGTCCTCTCAGAAGAGCTGGAAGAGGCTGTGGAACAAGATGTCTGGACCTCCCTGCTCAAACCTGACTTCAGAACAAGTGGAGCATGATGGATGGATGAAAATGAAAAAAATACTCTATATTGTTACGTCGTTATTTGTTGCTGTGCATTTGGATTTGTTGCAACAAACAATCGTGAACACGTTTCTGTCATTCGTGGTGGATGTTGAAACTTTTGGAGGCATCGGGCTCTTTTCATGTGGCAGGGAGCAACAAAACAAACAAACAAACAAAAAAACATGTGGGACGAAAATGACAAATGATGTGGAATGACTGGAGGAAGGGCTACCAGCACCAGCAAACACCGTCCGCCTCTCCACCCCGTCGGTGGCCCAGAATGGCTGCGGGTCGGCCACACAGAAGAGCAAATCAAAGGCGAACACAGATGGATCCCGATGGGCGACGACAGACGAACACCAGCAGCACACACTGTGGTGTGTGTGTGTGTGTGTGTGCGTGCAGAGGCAGTGGGACGCAGCTGCTGAGTAGAGGGTATTTGAGGAGTGTGCGATCTGTGTGGAGGTGTGTGTGGCCCCTCTCTGGTTCCCCGCACAGGGAGAGGACAGCGTTCCATAAGTGCATCAAAGTGTCCTTCCACAGACAAAAGCTCTCAGAGGCAGAGCACTATGGGAATCCAGGGTGTTAGTGTTGATTGACAGGTGGTGCAAACTGAATCAGAACAAAAGAGAACTCCACAGCAGACCCCCGAGATGGACAGGTTTTATTTGGGACCTGTCCGGTGAGGAATGCTCAAAGGAAGAGTTCAGAAAGTGCCTCTTTGTGGGCGCTACACTTTGACGCAGACATGAAAGGAGCCTCGGTGAGGAGAACCTCCGTTGAGCGAGCAGCGAGTGTGAAATTAGCATTTGTAATTGTCCGGGCCTCAGAGATGTGCAGCACATCTGCAGCCGGGGGAGAAATGACGGCTCTGTACTCCACTGCAGCTCCGGCCTCAGCGCAACACGAACGCATGCAGGGAATCACTCAGGTTCAGAACGAGATCGAATGAAATCCACATTTTTCACAAAGACGACTGCACAACTGAGTAAAAACTGTTTATTGTCAGTTTCGTGTTTTAAGAATCCTAATAGAGTAAAATAACGTGAATGACTCGTTTAATGTTCAGTTGTTCTTCCAGACTTCAGTCCATTAAGAATGTGTTTTATAGATTTATGTTTTCTTTTCATGACACTTTTTTCTTTAAGATGTGTAAACTTTACGAAACATCAAGTTAGAGCTGATGTTGTACATAATGTTTTTTTTAATTCTATATCTTCTTTACACAACTACTTCTGCATCATTTGTGCTACTTCAGTCATGTATCACATGTTCAGCTCATTTAGGTGATGGCTGTTCTGAAACTTTTGGTTTTTGTAACTTTTGTATTTTTCTTACTTATCTTTTAAAATGTAATGCCATTTGCAAACGGTCTCCCTGTGGAAACACGACCAAATCGCTTCAGTTCCTTCGAAAACATTGTTTTTTCTGAAACCTGCTTCATTTAACTCGTTTGAGTCTTGCATCACTTTTACTTTTGCTGGCATTTTGCTACTTTTGTATTTTAGTTACAGTTTTAACTACAGTTATCTTTAGGTCCCTTTTTTAGCTTCGTAGCTAGCTTATTTTTATAAAGCGCTTTACAACTTTGAGCTTTTATTTAGTCTTTTGCTATACAGTATTTGGATTCTAGTTGTTAACATTTTGTTACTTTTAATTAAACTTACTTTTATCTAGTCTTTTGCTACTTTTCTTTAGCTTACGCTACTTTTTGATTTTAGTTACTTATTTTACTACATTTATCTTTAGGTCAGCTTTTTGCCTCTTTTAGCTTCTAGCTAGCTTTTTGATCGACATTTCCAACTTTTAGCTTTTATTTAGTTTTTTGATTAGGACATTTGCAGCTTTTAGCTAACATTTAGTTTCTTTTAGCTCTTAGCTGTTGTTCTGCTTCTTTTCGCTCCAACAGCTTTTTGCCAGCGTCTTCTGTAAATTCATGCAGTCGTTCAGCGCTCACACTTCTTTTTCACAGTAGATTCAGTTTTACTGGTTACAAACTGCAGCACGGTGGAGCAGATGGTAGAGCTGCTGCCTCTCAGCGAGAAGGTCGTCGGTTCAAATCCCAGCCCGGGACCTTTCTGGGTGGAGCTTACGTGTTCTCTCAGTGCATGCGTGGGTTTTCTACGAGTAAGTTTCCTCCCACAGACCAAAAACATGCACGTTAGACTGATTGGTAACGCTCATTTGTCTCTATGTGTCCCTGTGATGGACTGGAGACCTGTCCTGTGTGTCCCCCGCCTCCTACACGGTGATTGCTGGACATGACCTGAAAAGGAAGAAGTGGGTAAAGATGATGGATGGATGGATGTGTGGATAGATGGATGTGTGGATGGATGTGTGGATGGATGGATGAATGGTTACAAACTGTTTTTGCACAGCAGAATTTTCAGGAGTTAATGGCAATAGTGATAAAACAAATAGATTAATTGAACTCAAACAGAAGCGTCAGCCTGAGGTGAAATGTCCCGGTACATGCGTCACCAGGGATGCTTTTTGACCCTGTTGGACATGGACAACCAAACCCTCCCCCCTCCTCCAAGACATTTAGGCTGAGGGAAACCCCCTGACCTTAATGAAGCGCTGCCACCACCTCAGCCTTTTATTCCTTTAACTCATCCCCGTCCTGTCAGGACTAAGCAGACGGTGTCACCCCTGCACACTTCCTACATGGGGGAAGATTTCACAGCAGATTTTCTACTACCAATCACCCTTCATGTTCCTCTCTGGGGGGTACCCCCTAATTCTCACTGTGATCTCCTTTGTCTTTGTTGACGCAGGTCTGAGCCTGGCACGCACTCCGAGCCACCAGTCCTCTTTTGTCTTGTGCGGTTTTGAGAAAATGGGGCTGAGAGCGCGAGGCTTTCTGGAGCAAAGAATGTGCAACGTGTTACGAGGACGCCTGCCAGAAGAGGGGACGGTTGTAAGACCCTGCTTTGAGTTTTAATTGGTCTCATATTCTTGGCGTCCGGCATGCAAAGATTGAAAGCAAGTGTGTGAAAAAGGAAAAAAAAGAGGGATAAGGTTGGGGAACAGAATGTGGCACAACCCAGATCAAGTTCTGATTGTGTAAGAAATGTGTGTTAAACTTATCAGATCATCAGATAAAATGACTGAAAAATGCAAAGTCCGCCCCTTGAGGCAACCAAAACCTCGTTTGTTCAACAATTTTTATGTGTAAATTAAATAGTCTATCATTTTAACTGCAATGGGGGTAAGTTCTACTGGTTTGTTCCTTCAGAACGTGAAGGACTGAAGGAGCATAAAGCGCCCGAGGGACTTAAAGCAACTTGGGGAGGCAGCAAATGTTTTACTGCTGATCTGCGTGTGGGACCCATTGAAGTGTTCGAATCCAAGTAACTAATGGAGCAACGACCCCCCCACCCCCCCTCCCTCTACCGTGAGTGGCGTTTGGTGTTAAACTAACATGACTTGAGGCACCGCAGCTCAATGTCTGACTAAATATTGCTGAGATTGGCTCGAGTTTACTGGTATTCTAAATGCACCCATTTAATCTCACAGCCCCGCTCTATTACTGTCACAGCCTTTAGATTAGAGACCCTTTGGAAATCAGAGGACGACCAAAGAAGGAGGCTTCTGGATTGACTGCCAGGAGGGATCTGAAGCGGTTCTCGCTCACCATCCATCCAAACCTCTTATGTTCGCTCTGGGAAAACGGATACGCCGTGGCCTTGGACCCACGTCGTCTTATACGGACAGTAATCGTGTTAAAAGTTCACACAGAAGTCTGAGATGAAACCACTGTGAAGGGCCGTGGATGTCCTCAAAAATGTCCCATGTGAAGACAGTCGACCGGCTCTGTGGTGCACGGTATAGGGACGTGGCTTCGGGCGGGGATGGGTCTTATTAGCTGATGTTCCTTAGACGGTCACGAGAAAGGCAGAGACAGCGAACTTTGAGTTGCTCGTGTTTCTCATAGTGCTGAAAAACTTTCAAACCGGACGGGGAGTCACAGAAGACACAAATTATAAATGTGAACTAACCTAAACTAACGTGTTTTTATACGTGGCTGACATCAGCCGATCATCCCTCACTCACTGTGATTCCAAAGACAAATGATTATTGAGGAAAAATTGCGACTGCGCACACATTTTCTGCTTGTTTGCAAACAAGTGACCAGAGAACCCCGTGGCCGTGGTGCAAACGTCCAACTTTTCAAAATTACAGCTGATTTTTGTACCCGGCTTGCAAAACTGCATTCTTGGCTGTGCACATTGTTTTGCTGGTCACCCCCACCCTCCCATCGCACCCATAGGCTCTTTGTCCACAGTGGCTGAAGTACAATTTAGATTTTTTACTGTCAGCGTGGCTTTTAGACCTGATCATGTACGTCAAGTGTTTTCTGGCCATGAGGCGCTCCCATCAGAATACAGATCCAACGCTCTTCAAATGAGATGGAGACACAAGACAAGCTTGGATCTGAGTCAAGTTGAAGACCCCACAACATCTCTGACTATTGCAACAGGACCGTCTGTCTCTGCACCAAACATAAAACATGTCACAAGACATTCTGGAGACTCCCTCATGAATGTTACTCAGCAAGTAGCCTCAGCCCAGTGAAATGCAACCTTGAGTCGTGTGACGACGCCAGTTTGCACCATGGAGTTAAATGACACCACTGAAGTTGTGTTCTTTGTCTAAAACAGGTCCGTCTTGTAAATGAGTCCTCGTGGCTCAGTGAGACTAACCTGTACAAATAAAGGTTGAATAGAAAAAAGTTCTCACGGCTCATCCCGCCCATAGTTTATATCTGTGACATCGTGGAGAAGCTAAGAAATATACCTGGTCTAATTAATGACACGACCTGAAGTCAGTTAATATTGAATAATATAATAATAATCATTTTTATTGACTAATTACAAACACTTTATTATTTTATTATAACGTACATAGTCAGCCCTTACTCAGAGATATTTAGTCAAAATGCAGACGTTTGGGCATTTTGTTAATGGTGGACGTGGCTTCAGTGAATTACATGATCATGTGACCAGTGCGCCCTTTTAGTGTTTCATATTTTTGCACACAGGTGAGGTTGTGTTTGCACCTTCATCAAACTGACAGCTGTGTGTTTGGTTAGTTACTGCGTATGTCGCCTTCCACTTCATGCTCGCTCACCAACTTGACTCTGTGACTACCGGCCTCGGCCGCTCAGAGGAGTAACGGCAGTGATGCACCTTCACGTTTGTTTGTCTGTTAGCAAAATATCTCATGAACCACCGGACAAACAACTTTAACAAGACTTTCAAAAAGAAATCTCCGAATGACCATCTACAGCTGATGAGCTTTTGGAGCCAACCCAATTCAAGATGGCTGCCACGGCTAACTGGAAGTCTAGAATCTCGCTGAGCTGCAACTGGTTGGTTGGTAATTCTAATTGCAAGAAGAAAAAAATGGTGAATTTTCAGTTGCAGTGTCACTTAAATCTAAACGTGACCATTGAACAGTTCGGCTGCGTTCTGACTGGTCAACGCCCATTTTTTGTGCAAAATTGTCTTTTTGGCGTGTACGTTTTTATTTATTTTTTTGCTGCCCACCTTCACTTATATCATACTCAGCTTGGCAGCGATTTCCACGTTGTATTTCCTGGAGAACACATTCAAATTGAAAATGTGCAAATTTGGACCAAACACTGATTTTTATTATTATTATTTTTATTTTACATCTGGATTTCAGACCTGGCCATTCATCGCTGTAGTCTTTGATCTCTTCCGTCCCGGGAAATCTCAGGTGTCAAAACACAGCTGAACTGCTCGAGAACTATGGAGCCTAAACTGAGACTGGTCAGAAACCAGTTTGAGATGCACGTGACATTCTTGAGACTACGGTATTTGGAGAGAAAAGTGGTCGCGCAAACTTTCTGAACACGGTCGAACTTCAAGGGGCAACGCTGCGAGCGCCTCGTGCGACAGACACTGAGAACCTTCGCAGAAGTGGTTCTCGTCTCGAGGTCGCCGAGTCTCCATCACTGGTCTGAACTCCTCGAGTTGCTTTATGAGACGCTCGTTACGCGCTGCCATCCTGCGGTGACTTTATCATTTTTAATTCCTGCAGCTTCTCGGCGTCAGGCGGAGCATCCCTCCCCCTTCAGCCTCATTTCAAACTGGAAGCACAGAATATTTTTTGTTTAATTTCTCTGTCTGTTGCCATCATCCCCACCGCTGCGCTCGTACGTCTCCCGCTAATGTCTGGTGACACGGCGTTAGCTCTCTCTGCTCTCGTCAGTCCACGCTCTGGAAACCTGAGCGGGAAAAGGTGACGAGAAAGCAAAGTTGATGGGGACTTGGCGGCTGGCTGGCGACGAGAGCGGAGCCCGCTACCGAAAATGGCAGCTGTCAAGAAACGTGATGGGTGCCCACACACACACACACTCACACACACTCACACACACCCTTACAGACACAACACGTAGTCTGAGCACTATGTCACATGTGTTCGGTACTTCTGGTTGTCAGAGTAAATACAGACGGGCACGCGTGTCAAGTTGAATGAGGACGTCTGAATGCGTGAATCCAAGTGTGACGGTTTAGGTAAATCCATTAAGGTGCTTAGAAAAGAAGACTTTCTCATTCCTTCATAATATTCCATCACATTCACAACTAATCTCATGTACTGGAGATAAAGTCTATGTGCTTCGTGTAAAAGTTGAACAGTTAGTAATAAAAATAGAAAAGCATCAAATCAACTTGAGGAAAAGGACAGTGTTCAGTTTTCTACAAAAATTAGGAAACAGTCAAATGTGCTATAAAACATGTAGGGAAGATTATTTGATGGGGGAATCATAAAAGAAATGTTTTAGATTTAACTAAACTTTTTTAATTTGTTCTTAACCATCTTTCTTAAGTTTATACTCAGCAAAAAAAAAACCTTAGTTGAAGCCAAGATAAAAAAAAAAAAGAAAATAGTTATTTTAAATCTGTTTCATTTGGTTGGTAAACATGTTTAAAGTCCCGGGTACTTGCTGACAGTCCCTCATGCACCACGAAGCTTTTGGGTTTATCCCACCGTCCTCATGGGCGGCGCTTTAAGATCAAGTTTCTATTCCTGAGACCTTCACGTTGTCGTAGAAAGAAAAAGCATGTGTTTAATGACCCAAAGTTCTTGTTTGACTAAATAAATAAATAAAAAAAAGTCAGAAGAATTTTATTTTGAGATGAGATTAAAAAAATTACTTCCTGTTGAGTAAAAAATTAACAGTATTTTCTCATTTAAATTTAAAAAGCACCCATAGTGATAGAAAACTTTTATTTTCTCAATATGAAACCTAAACATTGTCTTTAACACACTTGTAGCATGAAGATACACTCTCGTGACTATGACCTCTGACCTTTAAGTTGTCTTCCAGACTCAATATGTATAC
>JARVLU010001462.1:3482763-3494983 GCA_031762415.1 Simpsonichthys santanae
TATATATATATATATACTGTACTGTATACTGTAAATATACGTTATGTATTACATAGATTTTATTTATTTATTTAAATTTATTTTACATTTAACTTGTTTTATGGAGTTCTGGGGACCCTCACTCAATGTTTCATGACCCACAGTGCCGTCCCAATGCCTGCTTTGGGAACCCCTGAACTAAAAAAACAACATATTTAGTTTAAGTAATTTTTTTTTAAATTAACAGTTGGTACCTATTTTTATATTCACAATTCAAACAGAAATATCAACTATAATAGATGATATGAGATAATGGATGCAGTTTGCACAGCATGCATCACTAAAACCTCAAAACATTCAAGTTTTTTTTTTTTTTTTTACACTAAAGTAAAAATAATGTTCTTTTTTTGAAAATTTCTGTGTTAAAAATGTCAGTTTTGCATATTTTGTTTTTATGTAACAAAACTTTTCTCTGTGTAAATTGAAATTGTATCAAATATGAGTGTTTTTGCAACAGTTGAATTTATGCAATAAGTCTTTTTTCATTTTTTAACTGGAACTATTTAATTTTCATATTAAAGGGCTTTATGCTTAATGAAAGTTACAAATTGTTACCTTTTATCATCTGAGTGTATTATTTATGTATGAGGGCATAAGTGGATAAAAACAAGCAAACGGCACATTCTTATATGATCTTAGTGCAGCCAAATTGCTCCTAAAAGGTAATAAAATATTTCCTGTGAACATCCAGAGCCCAGATTGAGGAGGGCCTGCAGCGACTGCGGGACGTGAAACCAGCCGGTGAAACTTACATGCACGAGGGAATCAAAGAGGTCGGTTTGTCCTGTGAGGTTCTCCCAGTTTATTTAGGATTAAACCAAATCAAACTGGATCTAATGAGATTTATTTCAAACGGAAGGCGACGGCTCAGATGCAGCAGCAGCCGATGAACTCCTCCAGCATCATCTTGGCTTTAACAGACGGGAAGCTTGGGGTTTACATCACCGAACTGACCGTGAAGCAGGTGACGTGCACGTTTTAACTTTTCTTGAAACGATTTGACACGAAAGTGTTTATTCTTATTCACGGGAGAAATGTTCTTCGTTCCACTTGTTGCGCTTTGCTCCGAGCTGCAGGCGGACGAGGCGAGGAATCACGGCGCTCGTGTTTATTGTGTGGGCGTCAAGGACTTTGATGAGCTCCAGGTAAGTGAGATTTGTTCTTAATCTGCTGCAATCAAACACGAGAGAGTGTGTGCACAGGGATTAGGAGTTTAGTACATGTTGCAGAAATGGTGCTGAGAAACATAAAGCTGTGTTTTACTCAGACAGGAAGTCCATTTAAAGGAGTTTTACACCTAAAGCTGGAAACACCAAAGCTGGTCCACAAAATGAGACTTGATGGTTCGGCTGGAGGAGCTAAAATGAGACAGACCCTCCTGCTGCCCTGGGGTCAAAAACACCCACAAAACCTAAAACAGGTCTTGTGGGTGTTTTTGACCTGAGGGATTTAACTGAAGGTTAAATTGTAGTCTAATCTCAAGGCAGAATAATAAGCCGACCCTAACTATAGGATTTATCAAAGGAAAGTCTTAATCCCAGTCTTCAAACTGGACAATGTTTCAGCTTCATGGACATTAACTGGAAGTTGGTTCCACAAGAGAGGAGCCTGAGAACTGAAAGATCTTCCTCCCATTCTGCTGCTGGAAACTCTAGGAACCATGAGTAAACCTTCAGTCTGAGAGTGAAGTGCTCTGTTAGGAACATATGGAACAATAAGATCTGTTCTATAAGATGATATGATCTCTCCCACTAACCCCAGTTAAGACTCTGGCAGCAGCATTTTGGATCAACTGAAGACTTTTTAAAGAATTAATTGGACACCAGATAACAAACCATTGCAATTATTTCAACAAATCATAAATCAAAACGTTCGTCTCTTTCAGGACAATCCTGCTATGACTTCTGGTTTTGGTGCAACTTTAGCTTTTTGAAATATTTAGCATTTTCTGCTATTTTTTCCCTTTTTGAGTTTATTTTACATCCTTTAGCTCTTTACATCTGTTTACAACCTTTTACTGCTCCTTTAACATTTTCGTTCTGCTTCAGCTTCTTTCAGCTCTTTTGTGAATGTTTAAACTTTTTTCAGCTAATTTCAGTTTTGTGCTCCTTTCAGTTTTCATCTAGTTTAAGCTTTTTCTACTATTTCAGCTACTATATAGCTGTTGTATGCAAATTTTAGCTTTACATTATTTGCACTCATTTAAACTGTTTTCAGCCTAATTCAGCAAAAATGTGCTCTCTCCACTTCTTTCTTGTAACTGAAGCTTCTTTCTGCCTTTTTTTTCTTTCTAATTTCAGCTTTATTCAGATAATTTCCACTTCTTTGTGCTGATTCTTTCAGCCTAATTGGGCAAGCGTGTTCTTTCTGATTTCTTCTGCTAATTTAAGCTTGTTCTACCTGTTCAGCTACATTTTTAGAAAAATTGAGACAATTTCAGCTGTTTTCAGATAAATTCAAGTTTTTTGTTGTAATTTCTGTTACTTTCAGCCTAATTAACTTATTTCTGCTAATTTTAGCTTGTTATGCTCCTTTCAGCCTGTTTGTTCTTTTTCTGTTGTTCATAGCTTTTTCAGCCAGTTCCACATTTTTTCATCTCATTTCAGCTCCTTCCGTTTCCTTCTGGTAGTTTAAGCTTCTTTCTGTCTTTTCAGCTCCTTTTTGCTAATTTCAGCTTTTTTAGCCAACTTCATATTTTTTGTGCTCATTTCTGCCTATTTAAACACAATTCAGGAAATGTGTTATTTCTTCTTCTGCTAGTTTAGGCTTGTTCTTCTAATTCAGCTACATTTTAGCACGTTTAGCTACTCTCAGCTGTTTTTCAGCAAGTTCTTCCGTGCAATAAGTTTTCACATTGCATTTTTTGCAGGAAATGTGATTTCTCTGGTTGAGTTTGAGTTTAGTTGTTGTTCCTGGCAACCGTCCGTCCATCGGCTCTCATCAAGTCAAAAACAAAAGCGGCTCTGCTCGCAGTTTGTGCGACGAGCATTTTGTCTACAGCCAAACAAAGTGTTTGCTGCAGTCGTGCCATCTGCTGCAGCTCCTCCTGCCCATAACAGACACAGCTCTGTCATAACGAGGAGAGCGTAAAAAGAAGAAAGTGGTGTTAAAGCAGCACTTCTCCTTGTTGACTCCTCTCATCCGTCGTTCCGACAGCTTGCTGAAATCGCAGACTCCAAAAGCAACGTGTTTCCTGTCAAAGATGGCTTCCACGCTCTCAAAGGCATCATCAACTCTGTAAGTCCGCCTCTTCTGCTTCTTTTGTTTTTGTGTTTTCTATTTTAGCACTAAGGAGGATCGAGTCAAAGTTTAAAAGCTGAAGGTGTGCAGACGCTGAAGCCACACAGCTGAAAGCGACATGAGGCTAAGCTGCTTGGGACATTTTTGTGGAAATGACCACTTGATGTGTTCTCATTTTGCAGACGGGGCAGGAAGTGCCTCGCCCACCGTGTCGTAAATCACACACAGGAACAGATTCGCACTGTCCTGAAGACGTCCCCGTTTTTATCGTGCCGAGCAACAAAGCTCAGCAGCAGCACTTTAATACGACTGATTCCTTCAGTGTACGTCAGAAACTAAAGTTCAGCATAACTCATGTTCCCAGTGGGGTTCTGTCATGTGTGAACAGCGTCCAGCCTCCTCATCCTCTGCCAGCTGATTAGTGACACTTTCCATTTGCTGCAGCTTTTAGGCTGAACGCCGTCGGAGGAGGTTTGTACGGCGAAATTATGACACGAGTCTGAGGCCACGGTCCTGCAGAGGACTCTGACCTGAGCTGGCTTTGCATCTGCCAACAAGGCCCTCAGCGAGAACTTTACAGGGCTGTCACACCTGCAGCTGAGGGGCGGGGCTTGTTGCAAAAAGTAATCAGCTGTGATTTATCGTGCTGCTTTTAGAGACACTGTCGTGAAAATATGGCTTCAAAATAACACAAAAAATTGATTTATGCTTTAAAATGGAGATTTTTAATAACATTCATTTTAAATTTTTTCACTTTTTTCTACTTTTAAACTGGAAATGACCAAAAATGATGTAAATTTAAAATCAATAAATACTTGTATGATGTTTTAAATAACATGTTTATGTTCTGAGCTGGAGTAAGATCATTTATCTCCAGTGTTTGCACAACGTGGTCGCTTCTGTATCAGGGCGACTTTATAAAACGATTTAAATTCAAACAATGCGTTTCTAAAGAAGTTATTCATGAGCAGAGCTGCACATCTGGAAACTTTACCAAAACATTTCCACAGGAAATTATGAGGTATAACAAAGTTAGATTTGTCTTCAGGGGTCAGTGGGAGAGGTGGGGGACACCCTGGACACGTCTCCAGTCCCTCACAGGGACAACATGGACACGTCTCACTCACACAGCTTCATTGCTCCCAAATTGTCCCTAACGTGCATGATTTTTGTTTGTGGGGAAACGCACTCGTGCACGAGGAGTACGTGAACTCCAACCTGACAGGTCAGGAGGCGAACTTGCGGCATTCTTTCTGTGAGGCGACGGCTCTAACCACTGCTCTGCCGTTCTGCTCCGTTGTTGTAATCCTTTTGATAAGTTCACGTGCACAGCTGCAAACATAAACACACACGCATGTGCACAGCTGCAAACACAAACACACGTGTTTCCATGTTTTTGTCGTTGCATCATATAAAAAAATAAAACAAGTAAATTGCACATCACAAAACTAATCGTTGACATAATGAGGACGTGAGCCCAGCTCAGCTCTTCCTCTGAGGAGAGCAGCATCCAGACGAAACGAAGCGTTACTCTGAGTGATCACGTGCAGCTGTTACAGGATCTGCAGTTAGACAAAACTCACAAACTCTCCATTTTGTCCTTGCACCCTTAAAGGCCTTTTGTTTTTTGTTTTGTTTCTCTGCACTGCACACGACGGCTGTTCCCTGAGCTGCAGGCCTTTTGGGAAAACCCCCAAAATACAACCCGGACCTCGTCATGCAGTTTTTCACTCATCCACACACCGAGCTGAGTTTATTAACTTTTACAGACTTGGAGATGATTCTGTTGCATTTTCATCCAAGTTTCCACTCGATCGTTTCATCTTCATCCTTTAACAAAGACCCTTCAGCTACAAACAAAAAATAATCCAGTGTCCTCCACCAGACCCTGGAGAAATGAGAAGCAAGCCGACAGAACTGAACCAAACCTCTAATCTCAGCATTCAGTGTTTTTAGTGCTGTGACAAAAGTTTCCACCCCCTTTTTATTTTGTTACACTGTTTCCGATCAGCAAGTTAATTTTAATCTCAAAGATGATCAGAGTAAAGGCTGTTTTAAAAAAAGAAAAATCCTCTCCCAACCAACCAGGCCTCCTTGTTAAATTATGAATAACTGATGTTTTTGTAGCTCAGTTTCACTCGCCACACCCAGAACTGATTACTGCCAGAGCTGCAGCTTCAAGACATCCTTTAAACGGAGTCTTTGGTGCACAAGTGGAGACGTCATGGACCAGTAGTGAACCTTCACACCAGAATGACTCTGGGTGTTTTCACACCTGATAGTCCAGTAGACTCGGTTCTATCGGGGACCAATATTCAGAACATTTGATTACATTTCAGCTGGTGCGGTTCACATTCACGCTGCACTGTCAGTCGAGCCAAACTGTTCCCCCCCTCGCCTGTGGTGGCGCTGCACCAAGAACTCCTGAAGGAAACTACACGAAAACCTCTCAAGAAGACACTTCTTCTTCTTCTTCTGGAATAAAAACAAAAACGGAGTGGCGTCAACTTTTAGCGGTTTTAGGAGTTCTGTTTTGTCATTTTTCAACAACGGACTCGGCATGAGCGGAAGATGAGGCAGAAGGTCACGGAGAATGTTGTTTTTCACACATGGCGGCTGACGACTCAGTGAAATGGGCGTTTGTTTGCCCTGCGCTGTAGTCCACTTCCTGCTTTTGGAGCGGTCTCCGGTCTGCTTGCGTTCACACTGCATTCGAACCGCGCCAGAGTTCACTTCGGCCGAACCGAGACCTCGGTTTTTAGGCGGACCAGAGTTCACTTTTTTTTGGTCCGCATCAGAGTTCGATTGCACATTCACACCTCCCCAAACGAACCGGACTTTTTAGGCGAACGGACTAGAGTTCGATTAAAGCGGACTAAACAGGGCTCAACCAAGTCAAAACAAAAATGGGAATGAACAAAGGAGTGAGTCAAAGTGGAGCTCCCTTCAGTAAAGCATGGTGGAGGTCATGTGATGGTCTGGGGCTGCGTTGCTGCTCCAAGTCTTGGACAACTTGCTGTAACTGATGGAACCACGAGCTGCATTCTACCAGAAAATCCTGTCCGGTCGTTGGGTTCTGATCCAAAGCTTCAGCTGAAGTGCTCCACAGCTGCAGTTTGTGTTTTCTCAGGCCGTCTGGCTCTGACGTGTTTGATGTGCCACTAAACAAACTGTCTGTAGATCTTCTAACAGTCTAAAGAGCTGACCTAAATGTCACTAAAGTGTAAGCTTATCACTTTTAACAGAAATGTCTCTACACGTATAGTGTGAAGTCGCTCATTGTTGGGGCTTTCTCATCATTTTAAGGCGATCCGTCCGTTTTATTTTCCATTTTTTTCCCTTTCGTTCGCTGCCAAGGAAGTAATTAGACTGGAAAGATGGAGGCACAGAGGAGCAGCAGCTGTCACACAACCCTCTCCTCTTTTATCAAACCATCATCCCAACACGGCTCCTGTAAACATTTCCACTTCCACCGCTCAGATTAAGCTCGTGTCCAACATCAAATGAAAGGTTCAGATGTCCTCCACTCCCATTAATATGCTCCGTTTTATCCACGGCGAGTCTGGATTTGCATAGTTGTTCCTCCGTTGATTTATTGAATCGTAGTGGGAAGTGCAGCTCCATGACAGTGTGCTCACATCGGCCTCTTTATATGATAATGCAACATCCTGGAGGTTTTTAATAGAACTGAGGAGCCATAATGGTCTTGCATAATTTGCCCATAAAGGCTGACACAGCTGCTGTTTTACCCCCGTTCTCCTGGCTGCTGATCGCCGGCGCTCTCCGGCGCCCGCCACGAACCGATCAGGAGCGGGACGCCTCTCAGGTGTTGCACCCTGATCTGTTTTCTAAACTTGACAGAGCCAATAACGGTCAGGACTTGATGTATTTATTCTGCCCCCCCCTCCTACCACCAAGCAATAACGCAGCCATTTCACCGTCTTCTCGTCCTCCAGATATTAAAGCGGTCGTGCACGGAGATCCTGAGTGTGGAGCCCTCCAGTGCGTGTGTGAATCGTAAGTCCCGCTAAAGTTTTCCCCCCTTCAGCTCAGAGTTCTCGTCATGTCCCTGCTTACTGAACACCCAGGCAACCGAGAGACGTTGCAGATGTGATTGTCTTCTTGTCTGTGGACGTTCCAGAGTCCTTCAGCGTCGTCCTCCGAGGGAACGGCTTCACCCTCGGACGCAGCAACGAAGGCGTCGTCTGCAGCTTCATAGTGAATCAGCAGACCATCAGTAAGTGAGGCGGTCTACTACATGTTCACACAACAACACGTGCATTCACACACGCATTCTGGATTAAACTGACACGTGCATGATTTGACAAAGGGAAGTCTTGTTCCCAACGGCAGCCAGAGCAGAAACCATGTTCAGGGAACCACGGTGGTGTTTTTTTTTTTTTTTTTGTTCCTCCAGTAAATTTGAAAAAGGCTTGAGTGACAAACTTCCAGGTAAAATTATGTTTTCCTACTAACTGCTGTGTTCCTCATTTTAACAGTTGTGTCATGCTGATGGGAAAAGTCAGAAGTTGCAGGAACATATTTTAGGACCTCATGAGAAGTTCCCCAAAACAAACAGTCAGCAGTGAGATGATCGGTCGAGAAGCGTTTTTTACACGCTCGTCAAAGATTAACATGTTAAAAAAGTGCAGTGTCAGTGTGTAAAGTTTCTCCCTCCTGGGCCGTAACGTCTCATCTGCTCAAGATAATTTAATGAAACTTCAAACAGAAACGCATCATCACGAGGCGAGGGTGTCACACACACTTCATCACCCCAGCTCCAAGGTCAAGGTCACAGGTCAAGGTCAAAGTATGTACATGGTCAGCTTGTGTAGGCCATTGTTTTTTTAGATGGCTGTATAATAGTTTGAGTGTAGAATGTGACGTCTGTCGTAGTTTCCTCTTGGTTGGTTCTACTTTTTATTTTCACATCATTCAGTCATGGGGTCTATACTTCCATCCTTCCTTCCCTGCTTCTTCCTTTCTTCATTACTTGCTACTTTCTTTCTTATATGCTTCTTCCTTCCTTCACTGCTTCCTTTGTTCCTTCTTTCCTTCCTTCCTTCCCTTCATCCTTTGCTCCTTCCTTTCTTCCTTACCTGCTTCTTCCTTCCATCTTTATCTGCTTCTTCCTTCCTTCTTTTCTTTCCTTTTGAGTCACTGGTGCCCATGTCCAGCAGTCACTGTGTGAGAGGTGGGGGACACCTGGACAGGTGTCCAGTCCATCACAGGGACACATAAAAGACAACTGAGACAAACAACCATTCACTCTCTCACACACCTAGTGACAATTTAGTCGCCATCAGCCTAACGTGCATGTTGTTGGACTGTGGGAGGACACTGGAGTACCAGGAGAAAACCCACACATGCACAGAGAGAACATGCAAACTCCACCCAGAAAGATCTCGGGATTTGATCTGGTGACCTATCTGAGAGGCAGCAGGTTTACTAACGGCGCCACCGTGCCACCCTGTCTAAAAGTCGTAAAAAAACTGAGATCTCTTGAATGAATGCATATCGCCCGCTGCTTTATGTGATCTGTTAAAGCTTGACTTGCGTCACGAGGATGACTCTCAACTACTACCACCTTACGTTTGCAATATCTGTAAATTAACTTAATTAAATTAAATGTGGCCATTTTTGCATTCACTAAGCTTGATTAAAATCTGGTCTGTTTAAGAGATATTTTGCTAAGAGGCAGACATGGCTTCTCATGATGGTGGATGATTTAAAAAGGTGAAGGGCTGAAGTTAAAGGTAAAAGAATATTTATAATTTAATCTGATTCAGGTTTTCCTGGAGGAACCAACACACTAACTTGCATGAACTTGTCCTACCTTTATTTTTTTTATGGAATCTGTAATTGTCTTTTAATTGTCATTTATTACATCTATTTATTTATTTATTCATTTTATAATAAAAAAAAACAAAAAACAATTTTGCATACAAATAACAAAAGAAAAAAAATACAAAATATAAAATGAAAGGAAATATATATATATATGAAACATCTAACTCACATTTACTGTGTTTTATTAAATCTAATCTCAGGATGGCGTGCAGGAAGTGTCAATAAATCTTCAGCTCGCTGCCGTGTTCAACGTTTGGAGTCTGAACGTGACATCCGGACCCCAGCCGCACCTTTATCTGTATAATCTAAATTCAGCCGAAGAAAGGAGGCTATGTAGGTCACGGTGCTCCTTATTTTGAGCTCGCAGTCTGTTCTGTTCAGAAATCCTTTTTCAGGAAGCAAACGGGATTTGGCACCGAAAGCCAATCTTTTAAAGCTCTCGTTTGGCCGCGGGATCCGTGGAGATCGACGACTGCCAATGACAACACTTCCATCCATGACAAGTTATTTTTGATTTTTCAACATTACATCTAAACTAAAACACTCAAACATATTTTCTTGTTCTTAAAAAATAAATAAATAAAGGAAAAATAAGAAGTTCTTATTCAGAATTAGGAAGTGGCCACGAGCAGATGTCTTCCTGTTAGTCCTTTCTCAGTTTAGGCTGTCTCACATTCGCCCACTTGGGGCTATTTATTCCCTTATTGGCTTTTGCATGTGTTCAGTCCAGACCTTTTTAACAGTGGGGCACCTTATAATTATGGACAAGCATCATGGCGGCTATGGAACACACGCCACATATGTGAAACAGATGCTACAGTCTTCTCCATCATCAAATCATTTGGAGCCATGTGTAGAAAAAACATCCATTATATGAATAATCTCAGCGTCTGACTTTGTCAACCTGTGATGAAGAAAACGTAAATTATAATCCAATCTGCCATCTCTTTGTGTTTCAGCGCCCAGTCAGAGCGTTTATTCTCCTCTAAGCTGCACAAATGTTAACAGTAAAAATTAAAATACACTTGAGCAAGCTGAAAACTGAGTTTTACCCCCCTCCCCCCGAAGTTCATATGAGGACTGCTGGCTCATTGTTCTGATGAGATTAAAAATCTTTCTGCTGGAATTTGACATATCTGTGTGGTTAATAATGTTTGGAAGTGACTTCTAATAATTCTAGTTTCATTTCATATGAAAAGATGTTTAAGGGTTTAGCTGGGATTATAAATCCGTGCTGCTTTCTGTCTCCGAGGCCAATGTTATATTAATTTTTGCTTCATTTTGCAAAGTTAAATGCAAAAATAAATCTTTGTCACAATGCTGTTTTAAAGTATGCTGTCTTGAGTTTCCTGTAAACGTACACTAAGAAATGTTTTGTTAAAAGAAACCCATTAAGATTAAGAAGTGGAGACGGCTGGTGTGTAAGGAGCAAAGCATCAAAACAAGGTGTCGGGTTTTATCTTCCTAACACCGATCGTGCAGCTTTGACTCAGCTCTTCAGGAAACTTCACACCTTGAAGCATGCGACCACAACGTCTCATATAAAATCATGTTTGAAAACTAGATCCAAAACAAATTCAGAGGCAAACCTGGTTACATCGTTACCCTCCTGCTTCCCTTGGGTCAAAATGACCCACGAGTCCTCAGTTTTAAAACTAAGGCCTGTGGATAATTTTGACACAAGGGCAGCAGGAGGGTTTAATGCAGATTTTATACGTCTCAAACCTTTAATCAAAATCATACAATTGGCGCTTTTTTTTTTCTTCCCCAGATCAGAAGCCGAGCATTGTGGGTGAAGATTATCTGCAGTGTCCTGCTCCCGTGCTCTACGATGTCGGACAGTAAGTGGATTATTTTCTGACTGGAAACCTCTTGAAAACTAATGTGTGCAGGTTAACGCGTCGTAGCACGTAAAACATTTTCAATAGTTTGTAACTTGGTCTCATCCTGTGGAAAGAGGCTGTAGTTTTTTTTTTTTTTTTTACTGTGAAAGGGAAATGGTAGGTAATAAAATAAACGTGTTCTCAGATCTTGTTTTAGAAAAGTAGCCTAAAAGATTGTTTTTAAACTAAAAAAGCTCAAACTTCAAACACTTTAAAAGTGCAAATCAGCCACAAATGGCTGCTATAAATAATGAAAGTGTAGAAACCGCACAGTATTTTATTTCAAATAAGTGTTATTGATGCGTCCACACGTAACGAGAGGCGTTGCATTTTAATGACTCGCTTCACATCGAGGGACTGTACGTCCGTTCAGCGTCCGTCTTCTCGTGAGACACGCGTGTCGTCGTGTTTACTTCCTTTTTCTTTAACTACCAGAGCAGGATGTGGTGTTTCAGAAGAATTATGTCGTTGTCTTCCCGTTGCTGCTCCTCTTCGTGCTCGTTTCTGTTTTCTGTGTAAATCAACACCGTCGTCCTGAAGTTTAGACGAGTTTTCCTTCAGACGCCTCCTTTCTGCAATCTATAGTAAACAGGAAGGCACAGCCAACATGCAACTGTGGCACTGTAAACATGTGTGTGTTTGATTTTTAACGGCATCTTTTATAATCCCAAACCATAACAGATGATTGCTAAGGCTTTCTAGATGGAACAACAGATTTGAACGTCCTTGCTGACAGCAATCCAATCAAAAATGTCTGATTATAATCGCTGCTGGCTCCTGAAGGCCTCTGAGCTCTAAACGAGATTATGTATCATGACGCCGCCGCCGTAACTATTCCACATCAACTTGAACCTCACCTCTGTTAATCCGCCCGTGTTTTACAGTCAACCTGCTCAGGATAACGTGTTGTTTTGACCAGATGCTGGAGACAGTGCTGGAATAGAAGCTGCACCTCTTACGTTGTAGCTCCTGTTCTTTCTGTGTGGAGAAGCAAAACATTCATCAGACTTAAACCAACGCATTTCATTGTTGTATTTTTATACGCCCGTCGAAAGGCGCATGCATCAAGGTACACCTGCCCCATCATCATTTTTCTCTTGTCCTGCCCATAACTTCACTTCAACGCTTGCGCTTCTCAAGGGCGGACGTCTCCTCTCGGTCTCCGCTTTGCTTTTTGCTTTGTCTTGTCTGTGAAACTGTCTGAGAGC
>JARVLU010001462.1:3521334-3532229 GCA_031762415.1 Simpsonichthys santanae
TTGTTTGTAGCCAGGTCTCTCTTGTAAATGAGTCCTCGAGGCTCAATGGGATTAACCTGCCTAAATAAAGGTTGAATTTATTGGGCAGTTTAATTAAAAACACAAATATAATCAAACAGCACAACTAATTTGCTGATCAGTTTTACAGTTTAAGTGGGTCATTAATAAAATTTTGATTATTAAAAACACAAGAGAAATGTTTGATGGGTAATTGCATGACATACGTCATGCATCAAAACAACAACACCAATTTCTCAAAATAACAGTGATCAAAATATCAAAAACATAGTCCAATTTACTTTCATTAAAAAAAGTCTCATTGTACAACTAAACAACTGAGAATTGAAGCTCTATTCACACAAGGAGAGCTGTTGGTCAGGCGTCAGGCTACTTCTTGTTTCTCTCTGTAAATAGATATTGAATCAAATGTTTACAAATGTAGGTAAACATAGATGTTTAACAACTCGTTAAAATACACCAGAATGCAAGAAATGGCATCTACTTTATTTAAACATTTCTGGAGGAAGACCCCCCTCTGTCAACAGAACCGGGCACCCTCCCTACCGAACCCCCCACCTGCCGTCTACGGCTGCCGGCACTGACGTAGCACTAAGCTAAATAATATACAGATTACAAACAGTCCACCTGACACTTGTTTTATGCGTTCGCTCCACGTCTTGTTTCCTGTTTTTGTTTTTAAGCAGCATTGCAGCGCCACTTACAGGAGTGGCATAGTCACCACAGCACTTTGAATCATGTTTTTGTGAATGAAAACATTTTTAGAACTAGTGTCTTGTTTGTGAAAATATTTTTTTAAGAAATTACAAAAAAAGAAAAAGATTAAAAGGGCCACTGACAGGTCCGTCTATACATCGTGGAAAACCTCCACCTCTCTGTTGTCGCTGACAATATTTCAAACAATAATTGAGCTCGCTGAGGTGACGACGTATCTTTTATTCATCACAGGGCTCTCTGTTCTTGATGAAGCAGCATGCCCGCAAAGTATCCCAGAGATGATTCTGAAAAGCTGTTCTATATTGTCACGGCTTAACCTACAGCTTAAAAAATGTGTCGCTAATTAATCACCTCTCCCTATTCATGTGGCTGAAGATTTTTTTTTCTCCTCCTTGCAACAGATGTGATGATTTCAATTAAAAAGCAGGACAGCTTAACTAACACACAGGCTCGCCTTCACACACACACACACACACACCTGACATAATGTGCACACATTTCAAGATGAAAGAAACATTTTCTAGACGTGTAGCAAATATTTCTCTGTTCTGCTGTTGGTGCTTTAAGTTTCGTCCAGGCCTTCGTTCATTCAACCTTTATTTAAACAGTTAGTCCCATTGAGCCACGAGGACTCGTTTACAAGAGACCTGGAGACCTTCACACGCGATGAGTACCTGTTGTGAAATTAATTGTACTTTATGGACGTTCCAGCTGTATTGAACCCAGTTTAGGGTCTTCTGCATCTCCTTACCAGGATTTTGGATCTTTTCATGGCCCAGTGATGCAGTTATTCATGCTGGGAGGTTTTACTGTCTTCTACTTTTTGAACATCATGGCACCATTAGACAAAACTTGGTCTGTTTTATAAAAAAAACAATTGGCTGAATCTTCCTGTATATCCATTCATCCATCCCTCAGTCCATCCCACCTCCTGCTTATTCATGGTCTGGTCTTGAAGAGAACAGGTCCAGGAGGAAAACCCACAGAAACCTTCTCCAGCCCCTCCTGTGGGATCCCAATGTTGGTCTTCCCAGATCAGTGAGAACACATCGTCTCTCCATTGAGGACTTGGTCTGCCCCTGGGTCTCCTCATAATATGATGTGCCCAAGAACCCTCCAAAGGGCGGCGTCTAGGAGGCATCCTAATCAGATGCATGAACCACAGCCGACTCCTTTTGAAAGCAGAGGAGCAGCAGTTCTACTCCCTGGATCATAGAGCTCCTCACCCTGTTTCTCACGCTGAGCCTCTTTTCAAAAGAAGCTCATTTCAGTAGCTTGAGCTGGATTCTCACTCTTTTGGTCATGATCATAGGTGATGGTTGGAACAAAGACACACCAGTAAATTCAGCTCTTTGCCTTTTGAATCAACTGGTTTTTCACCACCATAGATCAAAGCAACGCCCTCATTACTGAGGAAGAGACCCCCCATCTCCCTCTCCATCCTGTGTAGCCAACATAAAGAATTATTCCCATCATTTATTTATTTATTTGGATCATGAAGTTTGTTCATTGTAGTCTTTTGGGCACTTTTGACCAGAACTTGCAATGAAAAGGTGTCTTCAGACTAAGTAAATTTGAAAAATGTAAAGGTTTAGGACCATAATGCAACACTGTGAATTAGGCCATTTTATTTTTTTTGCAACCCAAAGTCAGCTCAAGGCCACACTGTATTAGGTTTTCTGCTGAAATACAGTAAATATAATTATTACTGAAGTCGCGTTGTGCTGGACCTTCTGTGTGTTTTCAACCTGTTTAGGTGCGCTGGGGAGAAAAGGGCTCGACTGAGGAGGGGGCCCGGCTGGAGATGGCCAAAAATGCTAAAGTGTCTGTACCTGAGGACGAGGAGCCGATGATCAAACGACCAGTTCCAAAATCTGCCCCTACCAACCGTCAGGCCGCAAACAAATGGTACACTCCCATCAAGGTGAGCTCTGCAGCTTCTGCTTGGTTTTAGTACGACATCGGGTTTACTCAACAAAAAAAAAAATTAAAACAACTACTATCCTAAAATATCCTACCATCCTAATGTAAGAAACTTAAAGAAAAAAATCTAAAGCAGCATATTATTCAATCTTTTATGTGTTACTTTTTACATTTTATTTAATAAATAAAGAAAAGTACTGTATTGTAGTAGTAAAACCTAAACTGTCAACTGTCTAAAATAAATATAAGAAGAAACTAGAAAAATGGTCATCTTATATGAATGTTGGGTTCTGAATAACAAGCTAAAAGTAACAAAACATTAGCTAAACACTAAAAGTAGCAAAAGGCTAAATACAAGTAAATGAATGGAAAGTTGAGCTAAAAGTAGTAAAACGGCAGACAGAACTTAAAAGGACCAAAAGGTTAGCCGAGGGTTAAAAGTAGCAAAAGAGTAACCTAGAGGAAACACAACAAGCAAAATAGTAGCAGAAGTTCAGCTTAAAGCTAAAATTGACAAAATGGTAGTTAATGTTTGCAAAAAGCTAGCTAGAAGCTAGTAGCAGAAGGCTAATAAAAGTAGCAAAAGGCTAGCTAAACATAGAAATGTTTCCAAAAGTAGACGTAGAAGCTTTTTACTGCAAAAATTAAATTAAATTACAGAAAATGAAAACTATAGTGTGTGTCTTTGTTGAATGAGGGTTTAAAAAGAAAAAAAAGAAGAAAAATGTTTTTTTTTTAA
This sequence comes from Simpsonichthys santanae, assembly GCA_031762415.1. Taxonomy (NCBI): domain Eukaryota; kingdom Metazoa; phylum Chordata; class Actinopteri; order Cyprinodontiformes; family Rivulidae; genus Simpsonichthys; species Simpsonichthys santanae. The sequence goes on from JARVLU010001462.1 coordinate 3,524,732, forward strand.
CAACTCGTGGTAAAGTTTTCCCAAACGTAACTTTCTGTGTTTTATCAGGGTCGTCTTGATGCGCTGTGGGCTTTACTGAGGCGGCAGTACGATCGGGTCTCCATCATGCGTCCCACCTCAGCAGACCAGGTAAGTCAGTGGAAAGAAGAAGAAAAAACTTTAACACACAGATACACAGAGCGGGGGGGAAGTGGTGCGGTGGGGGAAGCTGGAATCGAACCACCACCTTTTCATTTGTGACGACCCCTCTTCCTTACTGATCCATCTAATTTCAGTCTCATTAAAAATGTAAATCACAGACAACCTCACTTTGATATGATATGGGACAAATGACTCATGATGGCATCATGATGCATCATTTGTACAGAAACTCCTGATCAATCATAAACTGATGTATCGATCATTAAAACACCTTGTTTCATTGGCTGCCTTTAGTCTACAGTTACATCTAACATTCCTTGCTTATTCATGATTTAAAACACAAGGTCCATCTCTTGATGAAGCACAATGTTTTGTCCCCTCCCCACGCCTCCGTTCAGCTGATTATTCTTTGGCACTTTAGTAGAAATGTTTGGCCTCGGTATGGTCGTCACCTTCTCTTCACTCCTCCGCGTCGTCACGGTTCTAGTTTAGATCTGAATTCATTGCTGCGTTGTCTTACAGCTGTGTTTCCTGTCAGCAGAGGAAGCTTCTGGCACACGTTGTGCAGTGTGTTCATACCTAAACAGGGTGACATGAGCTGCAGCTGCAGAGGTTCACAGAAGGAAACACGGCAGGGACGACCTAATATGGTGAAACGGGCGACTTCGCTCATCCTCTGCAAAGAGAGGAGGAAGCAAAGCAACACTTTGAAACCGAACAGGCGGCCAGGAGAGCGTGTTGCTCCAAACCGCCGTTAAGTCAGAACGAAGCAGATGTTTTGAGACATATTTGTTGCTCTAATACAGCTCCCCCCAAAGCTGTAAGCTAATCTCAAAATGAGTGCTATGAGTTGGGTGGCATGCTAGTAGAAAAAAAAAACAAACTCCCAAATATTCCTACACGTTTTATTTTTTATTTATGTTCCCTACTTCTCTTTGTGCTCAAAATCAGGAGAAACATGAACTAATTCTTTCCAACGCGTTGTGCAATCAATTAAAAAATATACCCCGCATCACCAGAGTGGGTGTTTTCGCTCAGGTCAGAGGTCGGAGAACAGGAACCAGATGTTTTGTTTGGAGGATGACGTTAGACTATGCATTACTCATGTGTGGATTAAAGTTTCCAGCTGTAGCAAAAGAAGGAAACAGTTGCAGAAAACCTGGCAGCTGTCGGTCACTGCAGTTCTGTTCAGCTCATCCCAGAATCACTTTGGAGGTTTTAAATCTGCAGGTACAAGTCAACAGGAGTGTGGGAATTTACTCTTTGTAAATTAATCTTCCTAAATACTTTATGTGCTTAAAACATTTGTATAATTTAATTAAATTTAAAAATGTTGAAGATAATTGTTTTTGTAAGATAAAAAAAAAACCCCTCACAATGATTTCTCACCACCATTGTGATGGAAAACCCTCTGTCCGTCCGTGTGTCTGGTGAGCATGATAATTTTAAACATAAGTGAGGTGCTGATTTTAATTTTGGTGTGGCTGCATCTTGGTGTTAGAACGGTTCCGTTTGAAAATAGGGTTGCCACATCCAAGATGGCTGCCGACATATATGTACTGTATATACGTTAATCTTGTGAGCACGATAACTTGGAAAATAATAAATGTGCCCACTTCCATTTTGTTGTTTATGCATCTAGACATAAGAAAGGTCACCGTCGAAAATTGGATTGTCGCGTTAAAATCCAAGATGGCCACCACCAAATCAAATGCAATTTATTATAAATTGTATGCCAAACAAATATATGCCAACTGACTAGGGGTGGGCAATATGGCTCAAATATAATGTGATATTTCAGAGCATTCTGGCAATAACGATAAATTTCATGATATAACAAAAAAATATATATACGTATACCGGTAGTTCTAAAAAAGTTAAATCTGGTCCTCTGGACATTCAGAAAACAAAACAAACAAAAAAAAAGTTGAAATCATAGTTATTCATTTGACAAAATTAACTTAACATGTTGCTTTGCAGTATTATATAAAAATAAAAACCAAGGGTTAATTCTAAATTACTTTATTTAGTAAAGTATTCAGTCTCCAAGTTAAAAAATAACAATTGTCCTTCTGTAATTTGGATTGAAAATGTCTGCACAAAATATAGATCAACAAAATCCACCACAAAAACTAAAGTGCAGGTGCAGTTTCCCCAAATAACTGAATAAAATGGGTGGGTGTAGTTCAGTTCGGTTGTTCTGCGCGCTCTGTTCTATTAACGGGGCGTGGCGTCCTGACGTATGATGTCATGAAATTCGTATGTCACAATATCTTTTTTTCCCCCGGTGCCATCGTGAACGATATGATATGGCTCAGCCCTACAACTGACCACTCCTGTCGTTTGAAGAAACTGCTTTCTAGTTTTGTATTGTTTCAAAGTATGGATTCCTCAAATGATTGGGGTGGCTAAAGATTAATCGATGGACACCAAGGCCACCATTGACCACCCCCTGGCTCCGTCAGTGCAACTGATTGTGGATAAAATTGCTCCCTCCGTTCACCAGGATCCGAAAGAAAAACAACTACTTCTGTTCTCCGCAGTGTAACTCCTGCCCACCTTGCACCAACAGCATTAAGTTGTGTTCCCTGTTCACTTACAGTCCAGAAAGACTTGGAGAAACTTCTCAAAACCTACACACCTTCATCGTTTAAATCCCTCGGTGACGGGGGACATCGACGCACCGCTGGTCACCAGCTGTTGCAGCTCTGTAAGAAGCCGCCCGTCAGGTGCGGTTCTGTCTGAAGACAAAGTCCACAACTTCACTGGCAGGTTAGGTGGAGACGGCAGAGTGCAGCAGTGCTGTGGGGGGGAGAAGCATGAAGGCGGAGATGGGTGGGGGGGGTCTAGATGGCGGTCTTTGATGGCCGACAGGAAACCTCCAGGGTCATGAATCTTTCAGCAGCCTGGATCTGTGAGGTTACAAGGACTCGTACAGGTGTAAGGAAGCATGTTGTCGCAGACATCTGTTCTGCACAGGGACTCCTGTGTCCACCCCCTCACTCACCACCCAGCTTCCATCACCCCCCCCCCCCCCCCTTCCTCTGCTGCCGCCTGGAGTCAAACCGCTGGATTGTCAGCAGATGCAGAAGAGAGACGGAAAATGAGAGTGAAACTTTTTTTCCATGGTCTCACATTTATCGCCCGAGGGCCTTGAGCATCAAAGGTAGAGAGGGGGTGGACACAGCTGCAGCGCCGAACTCGCCCCAGGCACAGATAAAGAGATCTAATGTGGTTTGACTGTGTTGTGGGTGAGACCAGGGAGCCGGGGAGGCACTTCAGAGCCAACTTCGCACGGCAACATCTGCCGCCAAGTTTTGCCGGAGATCGACGAGGGACAGCAGGTAGAGGAAGGTGGCAGAGATGGAAGAGCTGCTTTTTTTTTTTTTTTTAATACTCTCAGGCTCTTCATGAAGAGGCACAGGCAGTGGATGGAATTCATGCAACAACAAAAAACCCCTCATTCGCCACCTCCCACCTTCACATCCCAGGTTTTGTTTTCTGAAAGCAGCTGTCCACAAAATGTCAAAACAAGGTGCGCAGTGGATGCTAGCACAACACGCATTAAATCCTCTGCGTCCTCCTACAGACGAGCAGGCGAGCCGGCAGCACAGAGCAGGCGTCAGTTTTCCACTTGGATCCGTTCCTCTCGCTCTCATCTGTTCCTCACCAGGGGGACGTGTGGGCTGAGTGTGGTCTGTGTGGAGGTTAATACTATTATCTAATGGACTTCTACCATGGCTGAACATAATCTGCCTCTTGGAGTCCCTCGAATATGTTTTTAGCATTCGGATGTCATAAAATATGAAAGTTTAGCTGTAACGAAGCTGCGTTTGGATTGAAAAGTGAAGACTCCTCATGCACAGATGAAGTATTTCTCTCTGTCGGCCTCAGCATCTTCGCTTCTCTCGCCGTTCTCCGAGCGGATGGTGCTCCTGCTGTGACGGCGTCTTAATTCAACAGCCCTCGTCGCTTTTTGAATGGTGTTGTGGGAGTGTTTAATTAAGTGACTGTGAGCAGAGGGACTTCACAGACTGAAAGAGTCCCTTTAGATGAAGGAAGTGAGGGAGGGGTGAGAGAAAAAGATGTGAAAGGGAGGTGTAAAAAAAAAAAAAGACGAGGCTGTAGTGAGCCGAGGGCCACTAAGGGTGGAGGTGACAGTCTGTCTGCCTGGTGCAGCGAGGCACGGCACGGCTGAGCTGTCTGCAGAGGTCACAGCGGTGCACGCCTGCTTTTATTTTCTCCTTCCTCAGCAGCTCCTGAACGCTCCTCTTCCATCGATATGATGCAGCTGTTTAATGGAAACAGAGCGAACGGAAAATATGGTTTGCAATGTGAATATTTGACCAACCAAAAGGTGCAACATGTGCAGCCCCAACTCTGAAAATGTTGTGAAAATTTTAAATTAAAAACAGAATGCAAAGACTTGCAAGTCTCAGAAATCTATATTTTATCCTCAGTGAAGCATAGAAAACATATCAAATCCAGTGGTTCCCAACCCTGGTCCCTGAGGAACACCATCCTGCATGCTCTGGTCCAACACCTGATAAAATGATGTAATGACTTCCTCAGGTTCTGCAGTCAGGTGTGTCAAAGCAGGAAACAACTAAAACATGCAGGATGGTGTTCCTCAAGGACCAGTGTTGGGAACCCACCAGTTTAAACTAAAAAAATGTTCTATTTTATGGAGAGAAAAATAAGGAAAATTTGAATTTTTAGCGGCAAAACATAAAAAGAAAGTTGGGACAAACAGCTGTAAAAGTGGTTGGAGGAGCATTTTACAACTAACTAGGGTAATTGTCAAGAGGCCAGTTAGAAGAATGGATATAAAAATAAAAATTTAAACAGTCGAAACCTCTGAGAAGTAAACACGGGCAGGGGTTCACCAGACTGGAAACAACTGCATTTGTGTTCCTCTGGCAGCTTACACATCTGGAAAGGCATGTTTTAGCAAGACAAGCCTAAACCTCATAGTGCTGGTGTAACGTCTCCAGGACATGGCAAATCCAAATAAATAAAATAAAATTAAACGCAACTGCTGGACTTCTGTGTTCTGTGACTGAAGGTGTTTCACCTCCAATCATGTGAGGTTCAAAACTGGTGCATGTGGAGTTCCAAGCTTTAAACCGTACGAGGTGCTCCATTCTGCAAGCTAAAATTACATGTAGGTTAATATCGCTCCCACTTAAGACCATAGAAGTCCAGTTTGTTTGTTTGTTTACTTGGTGCAAACAAGGCCGTCCAGCATGTCTTCATAGCAGAAGAGTCTTGGTGCTGAAACTTCTCAACATTTGATGCATCATAAACCATTTAATTTCATTTCCCCTTTATTTAACCAGGTATGAACACTAAGAACAGATTCTTATTGACGGAGCTGGCCTGGCAGCACCAACAGGCGCTTGAAGGGTCAAAGGAAGGGAAACGATACAGTCAGGCAAAACAATAAAATACAGGTAGCCCCCGGTTTCCGGCGTCATCGGTTTAAGGTGTTTCACGTTTACGGCTCCGCCCCCCAGTGACGTCATCGCGCCGTTCGTTGCCTTTTTTATGCAGCATTTTATATTTTTTCGTTTTTTTAGGGTATTTTGTTAACTAACTGCTTGGAAACACATTTAGAATCATTAATACGGCCATTCGATATGCCTGAATACATGGTAAAATACTTGAGATTTGTAGTTTTTTAAATTACAAATATGTGAATGCAACTTGGCAACAAGACAAAAACGTGTCATACCCAAATTCATATGTTTGTGTGATTGTGGAAAAGGGGCAAGTGACGGTACAGGTCTGGTTAATAAGACCCCTGTAGTCACAAATCAATTCTGTAAATCACAGTTTGCACCGTGGATAAATGGAACAAAACTGCTGCTTCTGAGACAAAAATTACTACTTTTGAAAAGAGAACATTCCTTCCTTTGAAGAAAAACAGAACCCACTTTGATCTCCTTCTCTTCCCTCGTGTTTGATTCTTGTTTTGCTCTTTTGCGCAGGTGACCGATCAGTCTGTGCGGGCCGTGGCGGAGCACTGCCCTGAGCTGCAGTTTGTCGGCTTCATGGGATGCCCTGTGACCTCTCAGGGTGTCATCCATCTGACTGCGGTAGGTATCACACCAGTTGTCCATTTGCATTAAAATCCTTCTTGGGTTATCAGTGTATCTAAAAAAAAAAAAAAAAATCAAAGTGAAGATAAAGAACTTCCTGCAGCTCAAGTTAAAAGACAAATTCTACCTTAATTATTTGTTTCAGTAAATGTCAGATGAAGGTCTTGCGTGACCGTGGTTATTTTAGTTTAATCCTGCCGCAGTAGGCCTGCTCCACATGCTGCTGCAGGTTGTGCATTGTCTCCAGGGGGTGCATTTAATTTTTGGAGGGGAAATTTCAGAACTTGCTGTGTGTTTTATCTCAGACTTAGTTTTCAAGTTTTTCATATTAACTTTTAAATCTCATGAAAGCCTAATGAGATGAATCCTAATAATACGCTGCTGTTTTTTTAGACTACACCCTGCTGTTTGGATATTACCGTGTTAATGAGCAGTGCTCCGTGTCTAAAGCCGTTCCGTGCCATGCACCGCAAACGCAGGCACACATGCGCTCGTGTCCTGATTACCTGAAGTGAATTTACCAGGAAATACCTAACCTTGTTTTGCCTTCTCATTTATTCCTTATTCCCAACATCACGACCATTTACAGTGCGTGTTCTGTGTCCACACCCAGATGTACTTGTGTAACACAATTCGATTTGCGTTTGATGTACTTGGGTGTACTCTTGAGCGTGCACACACCTCTGGACCTGCTTGCTCCCATATCTCCTCAAATGCAATTACAGTTGTGTTAATAGAACTGAGGCACCCGATGCCGCGCTGCATTATTAGATTAAACAGCAGATTAATTTGTGCTCATAGTTTTGGCCCCCTATCATCTCTGCAGCCTCTGCTGACCTTGGCCATGGTTTTGTGGACAGACAGTAATGAAGCCAGCCAGTCATAACAGCATTAGCATATGTGAAGGTGGACGCAAGCACACACGCACACGTGGCCTATCACATTCATTATTATTTATAGTAGTATTAACCAAGGTGACGATTTAGGAGTTCAGATGAACAAGTTCCTAATTCTACATTTTTTTCTGACGAATTCAATTTAATTCAGTTTATTTATATAGCGCTAAGTAACAACAGAAGTCATCTCAGGGCACTGAACAGAAACATTTATACACCGGTACATAAAAAGCAGGTTAACAACATTATTTATCTGAGGAGAAGACTGCTTTGAGTTTAACTTCATCACAGACTCTCATCTTGAGCAAACATGAAGGCGACAGTGGAAAGGAAAAACTCCCTCATGAGGAAGAAACCTTT
>JARVLU010001462.1:3532329-3550284 GCA_031762415.1 Simpsonichthys santanae
CCCACAAACGTAAACAACAGCGCGGGACCGCGGGCGGAAGTAAACAACCGACTTCCGCTATGAATTATGGGTAGTGGTACCAAATCAGGAATAAGGTGGATATTAAGGGGCAGCTGTGACTGAGTGGTTAGAGCAGTTGTCCTCCAATGGGTGAGTTGGGGGTTTGAGTCCACCTGCAGTCACATGTTGAAGTGTCCCTGGGCAAGACAGTGAACCCCTCATTGCCGCCGATGTGTGTTGTGTATGCATGTGATAAAGCTCTGATTAGTCTCTACAGATTCAGATTATGTTTGTAGAGATCTAGTAGAGTGTATGAATGGGTAAATGAGGGCACAGGTTGTAGTGTAAAGAGCTTTGAGTGTCTTGACTAGATAGAAAGTTTCTATAACAGTACAGTCCATTTACCATTCGTGACACATTGTTTGTTGTTTGGGGACATGTTTTAAACTGTCAAACTGTTATGAAGATGTAACCAGGCAGACAAAGCTCATGTTTTTTTTTCTTTCCACAGGGCAAATAGTCGTCTTACAGAAGCCAACTCCAAGTTTCTCAGTGAGCACAGCAGGTCTTTCATCACAAACAGGAGCTTCCTCGGGCCTTCGCTGGACCTGAGCTCTCTGGATTCTCCGGAAAATTATGGGGCCACACTTGGACCCCCGAACAGGAACTTTAGTGTGGGTCTTTCCCTTCTAAGTTCTGCAGCTGACAGACAGAACAGCAGGGTGGAGGATTATCTGGCCAAGGTCTGCAGTGTCTCTAAGTATACAGTACATTCACTCAAGTTGTTTTGTCTTCAGTTTCATATTTACACTTCCATAGCATTATTTGTTAGTAGTATTATTGGGTAACTGGTGACATTTTTCTTAAACTAGTATGTGTGTATGAATATGTATATAAATACCGGTACACACACGCGCACACACACACTCACACATAAATAAATAAATATATATATACTGTATATATACAGTTAGTCCTCGGGTTACGACGGTCTCGTCTTACAACGTTTCGTTGTCACCGACTTACGGCGCCATCAACTTACGGCGCTCCGTACTTACGGCACCGCCCCAGTGACGTCATCGCGCCGTACGTTGCCTTTTTTATGCAGCATTTTATATATTTTTTATTTTTTATTTTTTAGGGTATTTTGTTAGCTAACTGCTTGGAAACACATTAAAACACATTAAAACGGTCGTTCAAAGTTGTTTTACATTGAAAAAACGGGTTTAAAAAGACGTTACCGATCGCCGTTTTAGTTTCGGTTTCAATTTACGGCCGTAAATGCGGACATACGGCGCCATGTGCGTTGGGCTCCGACCTACGGCAGAATCGACCTACGAACGATCCTTAGGTCCGGAACCCGTTCGTATCTCGGGGACTACCTGTATATATATATTACATTATACATTAATAAAATATGGTTTTGTAATATTTGCATTCTGTTTTAATGTACATGCTGTACAATGGCCCAAGTTTTCTGTAGCGTTGGGGTTGCAGCTTAATGTCAGGAAGTCGTCAGTAATTACTGCCTTCATTCTGAGACATGAGTGTAATGAGTGTAAACAAACGGGACGGTGGCTGAGAGGATTGGCAGCCTGCTTCTGGCCTCTACGCTGCATTTTTACATTGTGAGCAACCGGGTCACATTTTGTGGGAAATGTTCTTGTAGTGCAAATGGAGCTGAAGTTTCTGAGTTTCTCTCAATAGCAGATGGTGGAGGGAGTGATGATGGGGGGGAAAAAACATTTTCCAATATGTTTACCATCTTCAGACAGTAACCAGAGAGGAAAACTCTGATCAAATCATCTCTAACGAGATCATGGAAGTTTGTTCTTAAAGAAACAGTGGCACTTTGTCTGCACGTTGCACAGGGTGCGTTGTAAATTACTGCCAACTGTTAAACTATTTTTATAGATGTGGTCATTTCTTTGTCGTTAGAAATAATATTTGTAATCCGGTGGTTAATTTAAATAGTTTCTAGAAAAGTAAGCCATTAGAGATGTTTCTGCCAGAGTCAACTCTGAGCATTTAAAATGCAGCGATCTCATTAAGGATGTGCATTTCAAGCATCTGTAAGATTCAGAACCGTTGTCTGGTTCTTGTTTTTGTGTCCACACTGCTGAGCTAAAGTTGCCCTCCTGAAGTCCTGCAGCTGATAACCCTCTTCTGAAAAAAGGTTTCAGGTGCAGAGACATGTGCTGCTGCTAATCCTGCTAGCTGGATCAGTGCAGAGGGCGATGCAGGACAGCTGAGCTCACCGTGATCACAGTTTTCACTTTAAAATAATTTCAAAATAAACTACGATGGAAGAAACAAACGCTGAGATGATTCAAGTTCTTGCATTCAGGAAGGGAAGGAGATGTCGACAAAAACACAAACAACTTGGCATGTTACTACCAAGTGCTAGAAAAATAAAATAAATTATATTTATACTGTATTGCTACAATTCTTCAAATTTTCCCCTTTTAATTAGACTATAAGTCATGAAAAATTATCTCCATACTTCTGTTATTTATCCGTTGATTATAAATCAATGCCGATAACAAACCACAGACCAACCTCAGATTAGCCTCTAGCTCAACTCGACCAGATTTTCAAATCTGTTAAAGCTCTAAACATTTTGTTTTGCAGGTAAGATACTGACAACACATCAGAAGACCACTTTAGATCACTAAAGTGTAACTTTGAGATCTAAAACTTGTTTTACAGTTCCATGGTTTTCTGTTTAATATAACTTGTCCACTCCAACCGCTTCTTATCAGCAGCCCAATAATAATAAAAAAAAAAAAATAATAATAATAATAATGGAAATGATATGGTTTATGTTTGTGCAGTTTTTATTTAAAACCATATTTTTGTGTCTTGGTTGTCAAACTTCAAAGAGTAATGGCTGGTTTGCTGATTATTTTATCCAATTAATTAATTAGCTATTTATTTGAAAATCTGTTTTTTCCACAAAGATACTTTCACATTAACTGGTTAAACTGGAGAAAACAAGGATCTGAACGCAACAAAGACTGGACTCATTAAAACCCCACAAACACAAACGCAGCGTTAACGTTTAGAAACCCGTCACGGACACAAGCCTGAGAAATGACAATAACACCAGCAGTCGACGAGCTCGAACTCATCCGCTCCACCACCGAGTCAGATTTAACTGTTGGACTCCGAGCGACGGCTTTAGCTGTAAACTGGCGGACTTATCGGCTGCACTGGTGGATCAGTACGTACTGGACAAGCTGGTCACATGGACATATTCCAAGAAAGACAGAGTGGGAAAAATGGCTGCTTCTAGTGAAACTTTGTTCAGGTTTGAGGAACAGAGGCTCGCTCAGGAAGCACGAGCGTAAAAGAAGCCTCTTCCAAGACACAAACCAGTGAAGTGGATGATCTCACACATGCTTCTGTGAGTTAAACAGCAAAGTTTGTTGAGTCTTGTAGGTAAAGGATGTTTTTAGCAGCTTCTTTCTTTGCATATTCCGAGTCTTGATCTCAGTATGCACAGCAGAGCAAACATTTGCTCGATACAGCATGAAAAAAAAACCTGCCAAACAGATGCACACACTCATCTTTTCTCACATTTGCTCCTTTTGTCTTCTTGCATCACAATGCCACATTGAATATGGTGAGAACATCTTTCTTGAAACTAATAAAAGCCGTTAAATGTATTGTTCAGTGTTTAACAAAAAGGCCCATAAGAGCGAAAACATGACACGTCCTCGCAGGTTCTCAGCGGCGCAGAAGGCAGCGCTGCTCTTCCCACAGCTGCTACAGAGAATATTTTTGTGCCTACATGTCTGAAAGGGCGAACGCTTCTAATGTACGCTTCAACAAAAGGGTCGGCGGCGGCGGCGTTAACGCAGAATAAACAGAGTTTGGTTCACCGGGGGGGTTGACATTAGTCTGAATGTTTATCAAACACTTTCACACGTGCACACAAAAAGCTTTAATCGGCACTAAACAACCTGGCAAATAATATTAGATTAAAACAAACCTCCAGATCAGAGAGCATGAGATTTCCTAATTACCAGCAGTAATTGGAATTAAACCAGCGCGTCACGAATAATGAAGCGTTGTGAGAAGAGAGGATTTACGAGACTCCAACAAAAACGCTTCACCGAACTCCAACTTTAACACAGACAAGTTCGTTTATCAGAGGTTTGTCTCTTTATGTTACATGTTTGTGTTTAAGTACAATTAAAGCTAAATGCAGCTCAGTACATGTCAAGTTTATACTTCTTTTTTTTTCCTTTTTTATATAAAACACAAGTCATTTATTTGCAAATCATCATTAAAGTGAAAGGCTAAGACTGAAGTCCAAAAAGTGTCTTTTATGTTGTTGTTTTTTTTTTTAGATTTTGAAACTAATTTTAACCTTTTTAAAGATGAAACTAAATTTAAAAATTGAATGACTGCAGTGCAGAAATGTGAAGAAAATTTATATCCTGGTAGAAAAATCTGACAAAGTCAAGTCTGCTCCTCTGGACAGATTAAAAAATAAAATGAAAATGAGTTCAGTTTGAGTCTTTTGGATGAAAAACAAAACGTTTCAACAACAAAAAAAAATTTTTTTGAACATGATTAGCAACAAATAAGAACAAAGACAATAAAAAGCTTAGCCCCGCCCCTTCCCTGTCATTAAGAAACAATATTCATTCCTGTTAATAAGAACATAAAGGAACTCAAATCTAAAGTATTTTTCTTTATCTTCGTTTTATTTTGCTGCACGTGTTTTATTTGTATAATTAAATGTGAACGTGGTCGTGTGGCGGCGGCGGCAGCGAGCCCTGGGCCTCATTAGTCCTATCAGTGGACGGCCTTGTTAGCTCTAACAAGTAGCCAGCTGACAGCTCCATCCACCCCCCTCTACCCCCCCTCCACCCCCCCGTAAGAGAAGTGACAGCTTTAACTGCAGCGGAGAGAGACGGCGATTTACGAGCCGCGCCCGCGCTCTCTTAACCAGATTAGTTCTTTTTACATTAACCGAGGAAAAGTAGGGCAGATGTCTGTGTGACTGGTTGTAAATTTGATAATGACCACCGTGCAACCCCCCCGCCACCCCCACCCTCCCCCACGCCCCTCGTCTCCCCTGCCTTGTCCACGTCCATGACCTGCCTGGTGAAGAGGGACGAGTTGACCCTCCCCGTTTGTCTCGTCTTTTTCCCCAGCGAATAAAAAGGAAACTAATTGTTGTAGGTGGCTGCTGGTTGGAGGGGGGGTGGGGGGTGGGGGGGCAGGGTGATGAAAAAGTTCATCTGATTTAGTTCATTTTATGTTGTTTTCCCTTTTTTGTGCAGCTTTGAACAATTTCCTTACTTCCGATTAAACTAGTTACTTATTTAAGAAGTTTTTAAAATTCTTTGTTTGTGTTTACACCAGTTTGTTTGTTTCAAAGCCCAAACTGGAGTCGTATAATATTTAGAGTGTATTAGAAATCTGCTAATTAATTGGAACTTTTAGATGTTGGTTACATTCGTCCACCATGAAAACGAGGATGCAGCTCACTGTAGATTTTTTTAAAACCAGGATACTTTTCTGTATTTTATTTTTTAGATGCACGCGTTCTTCTCGGAGCAGGAAACACCAGCAGTTACTGTTCTGTTTTGTTAAAAGTCAGATGCACAGCGGCTAAAAATAAACAAATCAATTCAAAGCCTGTAATCGGCCTCGGCGTCCGCCTGTTTTCAGCTCCAAGATGAAAACAAAGTCAAATGTGCTGCTTTAAAATTAGAACTCCTGTTAAGAGCAACAAGAAAACAACAACAACAACAAGCTGCTGGATGTAAAGTTTAAATCCTGCTCAGCTCTTTGTGCTCATTTCAGTTTATCTCCCGTTTTATTTTTTAAATCTCTTGTCGCAAAGAAATCCGTTGGATTGCGTCTTTAAAAGCTCTGAAGGGATTTTTGTTTTCCTGATGTTTGGCGCCGGGCGCCCCCCGAGTGTGTGGGTGTTCCCGTTTCCTCTCCATTAGCTGATCGGTGTTGTTGTATTTGGGTGGCCGGGGCTGGTACCTGCACCCACTGCCCCCCCCCCCCCCCCCCGCTCTCTGCCTGATAGGATGTGAACTGATGTCCTGCCGGTGCCTTTTCTCCCAGTGGGCCTCAGACCGGTCGGAGCGGGGACGGCGTCGCCGCGCGCCGAGCCGTTTCTTCATCGCCGATTAAAATCAAAGCCCAGTCGTTGGGAGAGGACCGCTGGGATCTGGGCTTTAATTAAATTACATTATTGTTAATGTCAGCCCCGCCGAGGCCGACACTGCCACGTGCACTTTGCCCTCCTCCTCCTCCTCTTACTCCTCGGCTCACCTCCTGACAGGCAATGAAGAGGAGGGGGAAGGAGGCGGATGGTGCACGCAGTAATGTATTCCCATCCTCCCCTCCATTTGAATTTTGAAGCGGGGAGTCGTGTTATGCAGGGAATATGTTCTTGGTGAATATTCAATTAGCCCCATCGTACTTTGTATACATAAATGTGAGGTTGTGACAGCACCAGCTAACGTGCGCTGAAAGGTTTGTGTGCACGCAGCGTGATCTCCTCCAAAACGTTTCTGATGGGACACTTTGTAAACACTCACGTTTAAACACGTTCCATCGCGATGTAAACGGGTCATTTTTATCGTTGTTGAGCCTAAAAAGAAACTTTCTTCTTTAAAATGGTTTCACGTGCAAAATCATTAAAGAATCTCTGTGTGAGAAAATAAACTAGAGCTTTTAAATCTTCCCACCCCCTCACCCCTCTGTCTTTCTGTGAATAGAGCACCGGAGTGTCACTAATGCGGCTCTATTCATTGCTTTAGAAGCTGGAAGGTCTTTCTGACCGAACGTTCTCCTCGGCGGTTCTTCCTGCTCGCGTGTTGCTTTGGTGCAGCCGGTGGGCGATAAAGTTCCTAATCCAACTGAGGCAATCATCAGAAAGGTTAAAACGCAGACAGAGACAGAGACAATTTAGTTACCAGTCAACAACACTGATGCTTAAATTCTTACTTTTATTCTGCCACGGCAATTTTAAATTAAACTAGAGAAACACTTACATTTATGTGTCTCAGTGAGTGATTTAAAAATGGTCAGAGGCAGCTCAACAATGGACTAGTCAATGTGACCGATTTTCAGAACTGTTTTTAAAAGTGCCTAAAGCAAACGTGCAAATAAAACTAGCTGTCATAGCCACATGTTAATAAGACATGGAGACAGTGTAATGTTCTGGATGCAGATACATTTTACTTTTAGTAGCTGACTCGTTGTAGGTGTTTCATGTATTTCAAAGGTTTGTGATTGTATTATGTTTTTGTTTTCAAACTTGTCAATCAAAAATGTATTGACTAAACTGCTGATTAGCATAGAAAGGCAAGGTTGCAAAGTCTACATTTGTACATTTGATGGTTCAGTGACCATCAGGAAGAGATCGTCCTTGGTAGCATTATGGTTTTGTGTTGGTTTCTTGTAATACAGTAAATGTGGGCTGTTTCCTTTAAGTCAAGTCAAATTTATTTATAAAGCACATTTATAACAGCAACTTAACAATAAGATCAAGGCAGTAGCTAAAAAAAATAACAGTAATTCAAAGCATAAAAAATAAAAGCATAAAAACAGAAAACAAGGATAGACACCAAGGGGAATGGATACAACGAAAACAGAAGGGTTCCAAGAATCGAGCCCTGCGGGACCTCACAGGAAAGAGGGCACTGAAACAGATAAAACTATTACCAACATTAACACAAAAACTCCTGTCGATCAGATAAGAATGGAACCATCTAATGCTGCACCAGTAATTTCAAAAAAGTTCCACTAATCCCAACCCAGTGTTCTAACCGCAATATAAGGACACTGTGGTCGACTCAGCAGGATCGAAAGCAGCGGTAAGGTCAACAAGTACAAGTATCACAAACTGACCAGAATCACTAGCTAAAAGAATGTCGTTACAAACTCTTACCAAGGCTGTAAGTGATGGACATTGGTTGACAAAATTGCTATGTGATGCTAGGTCATCTGATGTTCAGTGCTAGCATATACAGTGATCCCTCACCTGTCATGGGGGTAACATTTCTGAGACCCTGCTGATAGGCCAAATCCACAAAGTAGCAGTGTTATATTTATTTTATTATTTAGATATATTTAAGCCTTTATAAACACTTCCCACACTCCCAACAAACCTTTCCCACTTGTTAACCTTTCCCTGTAATGAATGTAGCAGGAGACCCAAAATTCAACCAGACACATCAGTCTTAGAAGTGATGTTGCTTAGTTTGGATCCATCCAGAACTCAGTAGTAGTAGAAGTAGCTGCATTATATTTATTTTATTATTTATAAATTTAAGGCTCTATAAACCCTTCCCACGCTCCTAGTGTGCCGGTAGTGACATACTGTATGTACATATACAGAAAGTCCTGCGATATAGTGAAAACTCTGTGATATAGATAAACAGTATAAAATAAATTTGCAATGCAGTGAAACCACAAGAACTGGGATAACTGTACACACAAAACCCAATAATGACCAGTGTGAAATAACTTCCATTTGTGGAAAGCCGGTTTTTATTTACAAGCTTAGCAACATCAAAGATCACACCTTTGCTCACCATGCCAAAGTAACCTCAGAGGTTCAATGAAAGTGGCATTTCTTGAGACTGCTTTAACTGGAGACCATGTACGATCTGTTAGCACTTCCAGTTTGTGTTGGGGATGACTCTCGGCTACAACCACGCCAAACTCTAGCTCAGTATCTGTGAAACTGGTTGTGTTGTAGCCATTTTTGAGTTTGTTAATGTTGATTAGCCGTGGTGGACGGCTTGAATCGACTGTTTTCCTTACTGCTTTACTTCCTGTCTGGTGAGGTCGGTGGTTCCCACGCTGAGCTCTGAAACACTTTGGAGTAGGGATGCGCCAATCCACATTTTTCACTTCCGATACCGGTACCTCATACTTTGTGTTGCTCAATTCCGATCCTATACAGAAAAACAGTGCTGAATTAACTTAAAACGTTTTTTTTTTTTATGCAGACATAAATGAAATAAATTAATTACAAATGAATACAATACAGAAATAAATTACAAATTTATTGAAAACTTACACCAGGGCAGCACACTTAAACAACCAGTAGTTTCACAAGCTTGGTCAAACTTGTAAAAACAACATAACATTAATTTGTTCAGTCAGTGCAATTGTGAGTATAACATCCAATGTAAAATAAATAATCATAAAGATTCTGAAACTGACTAGATCAGTAGGTTGACAACTTTGGTCAAACATGAAAACATAAACTTCAACAAACATTTCAAATGGTCCGGGAGTTCTAAATTTAATGTAAAATAAATAAGAAATGAGCTGAAATAAGAGGAAAAACAGCTTTACTAACTTGGCTGGCAGCTATTTAAAATAAACAACAATCAGCTCCTGTACTTATGGATCGGTCACATTGTTACGATACCCGATGAAGAATTATTTTCGATATCGTGCCGGTGCATCTCTACTTTGGAGATAAATTTTAGACATCAGATTGGAAAAAAAAAAAAAAAAACAAATGCAGTAGTAGATTTTTGCTGTGATTATAAATAAATATACCAAAAAAAAAGTCACAAGTGCCCCAACGTCAGTACAAGTACACATTTATAAACCAGTTACAGAGTACAGTCATCCACGTGTTGTATTTTTGTTCTGCTATGGGACAACTGACCCTTCAATGCTGATAAAATCCCTTCAGACGCAAACCTTTGACGTTCAGTGACCATTTGAGGTAATTAGCAGCGTTCATGTCATCGGCTGTGAAAGGGTCACTCCCCATCCAATTACTGGCTCCACCTCGTTAACTCCTTCAGCGCCAAGCCTCTGCCATTTTATTTTTTCCACAGTGATCTTAATTATGCTAATGAGATTAACCATTAGCTCTTTAGTGCTAAACTCTGGGCTCAAGCTCTCTTTAAATCCATTTTTAATTTCTGTTTGACCGTCTTAATTAATTTCTCTGTTTGCATTAGGCGACCTCGAGGTGCCTGCGCCCTGAACCAGCCGAGTGGGTGCAGACTGTTTTTCCTTTTGGAGCTTTACGGATGGCTCATATTTGATAAAGAAAGAGGCCTTTTATAGTCGTGACAGACGAGTCTTGGTTTTTCATTTAAAGAAGGGTTTTATTCTGCGTGAACAATGTGAGTGAAAGACGACTCGCTGTACGACCTCTGTTAGGAAGGTTTGTTTCTGCCAGTTTCTGGGTTGAACTCTTCATTCATGTTATCAACTCCAGCCAAATATTTCATGAATAAATTAGTGTTTGATTAGTGATTGATGGAGTAAAATGCAGATGTGACGGGAACTGACAAATCGGCAAAGTGACTCGAGACGTGTCTGGAAGGGCTTCCAGATGTGGTTTTCACAATTTGCCCACGCGTTGTTTATTAATCTTCTGAATCAGAAAAAATCTTAATAAAACTTTGTGTTTGTGTACTTTTTACCATCTTGGAGGAAAACGACCAGTTTTACCACATCTTCTGTCCATATGTCGTTTATCACCATAATAGATGTATCTGATAGTAATGAGTACAGTTTATAAAACAGCTTATTAACCTTAATGACAGAGTGATCTTTTACAATTGATAGGTTGTCTCCCCTTCAATTAGAATGAGTGATGGGGATGCACGTTGAACTAATGCAGAAGTGCTCTAATGGATCTTTCTATCAGCCGAACCGAAGCTTTTCTTCAGTTTGTTGTTTCTGTGAACTCAGATTCAGCGTTCATGCTGTTTTTCTGTTTGGTTCTTTCCATACATTTTTTTTTTTTACTTCTAACTACTGCATTCTTTGTGCTACTTTACTCAATAACACAACAAAAAGTTTAACTAGTTTAGAAGAAATGTGCTATGACTTCTGTTTTTTTTTAGTGTTTATAATTTTTAAAATATTTACCTTTTATTTACAAATATTTTCCCAATAGAATCACATAAAGATCTCTTTAATTTCTTCCAAATATTAACTTTACATCTGCATTACATTGCTACTTTTGTCTTCCTAAGCTACCCTTAGCTTTTAGTTAGCCTTGTGTTACATTCAGTTTTTATTTAGCCTTTTCTACTTTTAGGTTTTAGCTACTTCTATGCTTAGCATTTAATTAGCCTTTTGCTATGTTTAGCTTTTTAGTTAGCCTTTTGTTACATTTAGTTTTATTTAACCTTTTCCTACTTTTAGGTTTTAGCTATTGTTTTGCTACTTTTAACTTTTTGAATTAGCCTTTTGCTGTTTGGCAGTAGTTGGCCTTTTGTTACATTGAGTTTTTATTTAGCCTTTTCCTACTTTTAGGTTTTAGCTGTCGTTTTGCTACTTTTAACTTTGAATTAGCCTATAGCTGTGTTTAGCTTTTAGTTAGACTTTTGTTACATTTAGTTTTTATTTAGCCTTTTCCTACATTTAGGTTTTAGCTAATTCTATGCTTAGCATTTAATTAGCCTATAGCTGTGTTTAGCTTTTAGTTAGCCTTTTGTTGCATAGTTTTTATTTAGCCTTTTTCTACATTTAGGCTTTAGCTACTGTTTTGCTACTTTTAGCATTTAATTAGCCTTTTGTTATGTTTAGTTTTTAGCTTACCTTTTGCTCATTTTTTTATTTAGCCTTCTGTTTCTTTTTCTTTTCTGTATTTTTTATTTTTTTTTTAGCCAGCATTTTGTTACTTTCAGCTTTTAACTACTAGCGTTTTGCTTTCCATACCTTGTAGCTATAGCTTTTGGTTGGACGTGAGGACTGTGGTAGCTCAGTGGCTAGTTTTTGTAATCCTGAAGCTGCTGGTTTGAATCCGGGTTTTGTCAGGCAGGGCATCAGATAAAAAGCAGTAGCCAGATTGTTAATGAGTTCGCCTGCTGTGGCAACCCCTGCAGACGGGAGCAGCTGAAATAAAATCAAGAACTACGTCTAGTGTTCATCTTCTTTTAGCTTTAAAAAGTCGCTGCCGGCTTCTTTAGCAAGTTTCAGCTGTCACTCATCGTTCACACGACATTATTGCAAATTTTCTCCACTTTATATTTCAGATCGTCATCGTCACGGTAACAAATCGAGGGTTTATGACAGGCTTGACACGTTTACTAAAAAGAAGTGTAAAAACATACAAAGTGACAGTGTGAACCTTCTGAAGTGCTAAACGTCGGTCAGATAAAAACCTGATTTCTTCTGATTCTGTTTGCCCAAGAGCTCCCGGAGAGATGAAGCTATCGTAGAAGTGTGGAGACAAAAGACAACAGGAAGAATGTGTGTCCCCCAGCCGTCCCTGCGCTTCTCTGTGGTCCGTCTGTTTATGTATCTGTGTCTCAGAGTGAGCGCTGCCTTCAATCCCACTGTTGTGGAGCACAGATGCACATTCAGTCCTGTGTTCTCTGCAGTCTTAATAGTGTTAACCCGTCAGCTGTCCCCAAACCGAGGACACAAGCGTCTCCAGTGTTTTCGCCGCTAAGCCGGATTTTCACTCTTTCTCACCAAGCAAGTAGCCAAGACACTTTCCTCTTCTCCTCTTCAACACAAAATCCTCCTTCTTCTTCTCTCCGAGTTCTGTTTACAACCTCATATCCTAAAATGCTTTTTTCCCCTCGTTGCAGAAAATTAGGTGTTAGTCACAGAAAAGATTAATTCTTTGGAACTAAAAGATAAACCGAAAAAACAGAAAAATATAAAACAGAGCATTGTGTGGTTGTTATATTTATACCTCAGTAGAAATTTTTCTTTGTTTTATTTGTGCTTTATTGTTTCTGGACGGTGTCTACATCCTTACTCATTCAACCTTTATTTCTACAGGTTAGTCTCATTGAGCCTCGAGGACTCGTTTACAGGAGAGACCTGTTTTAGACAAAGAACACAGAAGACAACAATAGACGGTCTCAACAAAATATATAAACTAAAAAGTAGATAAAAAGAAACAAAAAACAGCTAGGTTGTAAGGCGATATACGTAAAATACTAAAAACAGGAACATGTCTGCGTTGGTTTTTGCCATGAACTTAGTAGCTTGTTTAAAATACCTTAGAGGTCAAAGGTCAAGAGCATCAGATCTTTTTGCAGGATATTCCAGGAATCAGGAGCAGAGTTGGAGAACGCCCTTTTGCCTAGTTCAGTCCTCACTGAGGGAACACTGCAGGTAATAACGTCCTGAGAGCGCACGCTGTAGCTGCACTCACGTAGTTTAGTTTTTCATTGGCATTTTGCTACTTTGAGCTAAATTTTGGCTACTTTTAAGCTTTTAGCTATTATTTCCTAATTTTAACTAGGCTTTTACTGATTTACTTCCTAGCTTCAGTTGGTACGTTTAGATTTTAACTAGCATTTTGCTACTTTGAGCAACTTTTGTGCCACTTTTGAGATTTTAGCTAGTGTTTGCTTATTTTAAATAGACGAGATGCTTTTACTTTTTAGCTAATGTTGGTACAGTTAGCTTTTAATTAGCATTTTGCTACTTTGAACAAAATTGTGCCACTTCTGCATTTTTAGCTAGAAATTGGTTATTTAAAATAGACTTAAGATACTTTTACTTTTATGCTACTGTTGGTACAATTAGCTTTTAACTAATGTTTTACTCATTTTCAATACAGTAGACTATTGCTGTTTTTAGTTTCTAGCTACAGTTGGTACGTTTAGCTTTTAACTAGTGTTTTGCTTCTTTGAGCAAAGATACTTTTGAGCTGTCAGCTAATGTTTGCTTATTTTGCTTAAAACTTTGCCGAGTTCACTCTCTAGTTACTGTTGGTACTTTTAGCTTTTAGATGGCAGTTTTCTACTTTGAAGTAACTTTTTGCCACTGGTCCAGTCAGAGGAAAAGAAAGAAGACAGAAGGTTCTGGTGAATCGTGCATGCTAAACTCGTTAAAAACAAACATTGAGTTTGGATAAATCGTAATATTTTATTGTTTCTTAAAACAAATCTCCTAAAATCTGTTCTTCAAATGTGTCTTCTCGTCTCAATCAGTCGTTAAAAACAAAACAAAACTGTAAAACACCAAAACACAAATTCTACAGAGCGTAAACGCAGGTTTTACTGTGGTGTTGAGGCTCCGTGCTGAAGGACTGTCCTGAGTTTGTTTGAAGAAGCTGAAACTAAATCGTCATAAACGAGAAGAACACGAGCTAAAATGAGCCAAACAAAAGCTAAAAACTAAAATCAGGAAAACAGTTTCTTAAAGTCAAAATCGGTAAAACAAAGTTGAATCCGTCAAAAACAGAGAAAAGTGTAAAAAAAAAGTAATTTGTATCTAACATTAGCGCAGCAGTAGCTAAAATAAATCAAACCAGGAAAACTAAAACCTAATACAAACAAAACAGAAGCTAACAAAATTTGGTTAAATCAAAGCTAAAAGCTACATTTATCAGAAAAGAATCTAAGCTGAAGTAAGCTAAAATAATTACTTTCAGTGAAACCACAATTTGTTTTGTAAAATGTGAAATATACTAAAAGTCATAGTACCCAGCTCCTGACTGAGAACAACGTTCTGAGACCTGAGTGTTTAACGTTCCTGACAGTTTAGAGCTCATCACAGCACTGAATCTGCACTGGAGAACGTTGATAATGATGTTCTCATGGCCTCTGACAATGGACAGGTGTCTACACTGGTCCTGTTAGACCTCAGTGCTGCATTTGACACAGCTGATCACAATATTCTACTACAGAGACTTGAATATGATGTTGGAATTACAGGAGCGGCTCTAAAATGGTTTAAATCATATTTATCTGATAGATTCCTATTTGTAAATGTAAATAATGAATCTTCATGAAACATGAAAGTTAGTCATGGAGCTCCTCAAGGTTGAGTGCTTGGACCAATACTCTTTACTTTATATATGCTTCCATTAGGTAAAGTTATTAAACAGCATGGGATAGATTTTCATTGTTATGCTGATGATAGTTGTTTTTGTCCATGAAACCCAATGAATCCAGTCACTTACTCAAGTCACTGAAGTTACAGAGGGCAGCGGTAGTTAGATTCCAGAGACCGTGAATAAAAAACTGCAAAGAGGAAAACAACGAAAGCTGAACCAGCGATCGCTCTGTGAACCTCCAGCTCTGGAGCTTCCAGAGCGTCTAACAAACATCTCGTTTTTTATCACGAGCCAAATCACAACATGACTTTCACTCATCACCTTATTTAGTCTCCCTGCCAACTTTCAGCCTTCGTCCTAAACTCTTCCTTCTCTCGTTCTTCCTCCTCCCTCTCCCCCTTGCTGCCTCCGACTTTGTCCTCCTCAGCATCCTTCACACTCCCTCTCCGTCTCCATCCCTCTCTGTCCCTTCGCATCGGGACGAGGGGCTCTGGGTGCCTTTGACAGTGCTCCTAATTAAGACGTAAAACTGTGGGCAGCAGGTTTCTGAAGGTTACGCTGTCCATACCGCAGGAAGTGATAAAGAATGGAGGCACTGATGACATGTGACGTTTTCGGCGGGGATGATGCAGACCGCGCCTAATGAAGCCGGAGCCATTGAGGAGGAAGCGGAGGGGACAGGGGGCCTCTGTGTGCGTCTCCCTGTGTGCGCGGAACATTTGCATGTGTGTGTTCGTGCAGGTTTGGCTCCAAAGGCCTCTGGGAGTTCAGGGGCAGAATATTTAACTTAATTAGACAGGTCAAGAACACGAGATGCTGCTCTGCACTTAGAGCTCGACCACAGTCTCATCACCCCGCTGTCTGTTGCTCACTTAACGTTCCCTTACCACCATGTCAGTTCAATCTCATGATTTACATCACTTCCTGTTCAACCGTTCAGTCCCATGTTTGGTTGCAGTAATGCTTTTAACAGATACAGAAATAAAAATGTTTGTCGTTTTTCTATTCCATTCTATTCAGTTAGAGGTTTTTAGTTAAATGAATGACATCAGATCTAATCTCTTTTTTTTTTAAATATGCTTCCCTTAATTTCCAATAAATGTACTTTTAAATTTAGTGCACAGGATTTCCAGCAGCCACACTTGAAAATGAAAGAATAACATTTTTTTATAATAAGAGGCACAATGGAAACTTCAGTTCCAAAGTCTTTCATAAGTTTAATTAGTTTAAGTTTAATTGCAACATTTATGTTACTCAGAGCTTTGAAGTCAAACCTGTTCAAGATGGCCGCCACAATAAACGGCTTTAGGAAACACAAAAATGTCTATAAACCAGTCGTTTTTACAGGTAATGAGCTAAAATTTGGTGTGGTAGCAGCTGAATCTGACCCCCGACCTTTACCCGAGGTGCTAACAGATCATGTAAGATCTGTGTTTAAAACTTAATTTTTAACAAATGGAGTCAGCTCTGTCTGTCAGCAAAATATCTAATTAACCACTCATGATATTTTCAGGAAATAACCATTGGATGTGCCTCTACAAATGATGGACGTAATGACCCTTTCAGAAAGTAATCAAACGACACATTTAAAACTGATTGAGTCAGACCCATTCAAGATGGCCGCTACAACTAACTGACGTTAGCCACCACAAAAAATGGCTTTAACGTGGCCACTTTTACAGATATAGAGCTAAAGTTTGGCGTGTTGGTCGCCATTTTTGCTTTGAAACAAATGGAAGTGACTTTAAACGTCAAACACCAAAAGCATAAAAAACAATAATTGTCTCGTATTTATACATTTTAAAGCTCCATTTTTTACTGTTTTATGTAAACGAGAAAGAGGACCAAGTCTTTCAATGAATAAATTAATAAAATCCTCAATTAAATTCCCCTCACACAAACCTAAGCAGCTATCATGACTTTAAACACGCATAAGCTGCATCCAAACACATTTCCTTCATCGTGCAGCGTCTGTGTCACATTTCATCACCGCTGAGGAAAATCTAGTTCACCGGCGTCCACCCAAGGCCCGAGCTTCTGCGGCGAACGTATGAAACCTGTACGCTGTGAGATATTAACGCTGAAGCCCGAGTCGGGCTGCGTCGCTCAGAGACGACACGAAAGTGAAGCTGAACTGAAAGCGGATGCATAAAACATGACAGCTGGCGTTTTCCCTCAGACGAAATAATCTCGACACGCCGTGGCGAAAGGCACGTAATGAACTGCAGGACGAGGCGGCGCCCATTAGCATGCACGTCTCCTTAGCAGTACAGCTTGACTTCCTCGGAAAACTTGGAAAGCCGAGCAGAGCGCTCTCGGCCCCTCCGTGTGACATCATATGTGGCTCCTCCTGGTCACATT
Organism: Simpsonichthys santanae; assembly: GCA_031762415.1. Classification (NCBI taxonomy): domain Eukaryota; kingdom Metazoa; phylum Chordata; class Actinopteri; order Cyprinodontiformes; family Rivulidae; genus Simpsonichthys; species Simpsonichthys santanae. The sequence goes on from JARVLU010001462.1 coordinate 3,549,464, forward strand.
TCCTCTTGAGACTTGCAGTCTGCAGACTGTAATGAATTACACGGCCAGTAACCTCGCCGTTAGGAAGACAGCAGTGATTTCAGCCTTTTGAGCGCTGCGCCGCGCACGAGGAGCTGCTCCAAACTGTTGAATAATTACACCCAGTTCTGAGGGTCTGAGAAGAAGCTTCAGGCAACTGTGAATGTCTGAACTCTCCAACATATGCAAATAAATTAACATAATACATATTGCGCTCAGTTTTGCGCTCGTGGCAGCAGCAGAGGTTGAAACGCGTGTTGACCTACTGAGAACCTGCTTAATTAATCAGCGCCATCAGTGTTAGAGTGGCGCAATTAAAATGGTGAAAAGAGCAGCAGAAACGTCCTTTTCCTGTTTGCAGCTCCACGTTTGGAGATTCAGACCCGCTAACTAGACACTGACTGTTCTCAGCGAAAAATATCTCGTTTGATGTTTTTTGCATTTGTTTGGATGTTGATGAGTCGTTTATGTAACTTCTCTAAAATGTTTGTTTCTTTCCAAACTGGAACAGGCTGGCGTTTAACATTTTGATCAACACTTTTCCTCTTTGTAAAGTAACAAATGTCTCAATTTTCATAGTTTTTAGTTTTTAAATGAACAACTGACGACGTTTCATTAAACTTCAAGTTCATATTGTTTGTCTACATCAGGGGTGCCCAATAAATACATCGATCAGGATCTTCCAGTCGATCGTAAAGGTATTGTGGGCAGATCACATGACTAGGCCTGTCGTGATAAATAATAAATCAATTAATCGCATGATAAATGAAAATTATCAACCTCATTTTCATTTATCAGCTTCA
>JARVLU010001462.1:3597270-3611051 GCA_031762415.1 Simpsonichthys santanae
CTTGTCCCAACTTTTTTGGGATTTGTTGACACTGTGAAATTTTGAATCAACATATTTTTCCTTTAAAATGTTACATTCACTCAGATTAAACTTTTGATCTGTCATCTATGTTCTATTACGAATAAAATATTGACATTTGCCATCTCCACATCGTTGCATTCAGTTTTTATTCACAATTTGTTTAGTGTCCCAACTTTTTTGGAATCCGGTTTGTACTTTATTTCTTTATTACTTACTTTATTACTTACTTTATCACTTACTTATTTACTTACTTTAGTACTTACTGACTTTATTACTTACTTATTTTATTACTGACTTACTTTATTGATCTCAGGGGGAAATTGGAGGCGTGCAGTAGCATGCTGTAATTATACAGAAAAACATGAAATAATCAAAAAAGGAGCAGAATACACACATTAGGAAAAAGACAATATGCACAAGGTGGTAGGAAGTACTACATTCATGATTAACCTATACTGTATACAGTATATGTATATGTACATACACATCTAAGCACACGCATACATGTTTATACATATGTACATGTATATATACAAACATACAAGTGGGACGAGTTTAATGGGATCGTGTTTCACAGTGACACCACAGGCAGGCTGAGACCCCCCCCACCCCACCCACCCCCATCACAAAGCATCATCATCTGTTTCTTCTGCTTGAATCATGTGACCTGTCGTGTAAACGTTGTTTTCCTCCATCAGATCACACGAGCACAGTATCAGAACGGCCTGATGGCGTCTCGTCTGGACAGCACGCCTCAGTCCCCCGACAGCAGCCACAACATGTCCCGCCTCGACCAGATGACGCCCCCCACCAGCATCACCATCACAGACCTGGGCGCGGACCCCGCCCCCACGGACAACGGCCCAGACGAGAAGACGCTTCTCCTGAACGAGCAGAACTCTCCAGCCACGGGCAACCACCACAGCCAGCTGGAAAACAGCGTCTGACCCCGACTGTTCCCCCCACCCGCGCACGTTTGCACACATGCACTACAGCGCTTGGACGTTTGCTGAGGAAGGGAGGGGGTGGGGCTTGGTTGTGTGTCACACAGCTGGACGAGGCCCTAAGAGACGAGCCATGTGCGTGCACATTCTGTAAATATGCAAGAATCTAACAGTGATGAGCCAAAACATTAAGTCCAGTGATGTCACGACCAGATCTGACCTACAAAATAAAAGCATTTAAATTTAGATAACGTTTCACGTCACAGGTTGTTAGTTTGACTCCGCTGCTTTTATTCTGTTGTTTGAAAACCTAAAACTAAAAAATATAAATGTAAATGATAACAGAACACAATGATCTGCAAACGTCATAAACCCAGATTTTATTCTCAATGGAACATAATAAACACGCCAAAGGTTGAAATAAAGTACTGTATATATAATTATTTTAAAGGGTAATTTAGAGTATTATTATTATTAATGGTTTTTTTTTTTGGGTTCAAATTTTTTTGGACATTTTTTTTTATTTTTATTTTGTTTTTTACAGACTGATAAACGTCTGCCCGTCTTTACTTCTAACAGATGCAGCCTCTAAAATCCAGCTGTTTTTATTCATACCTTTTACTTTGACAACCTCTCAGATGTGCACTTTACATAAAAATCTAAATAACCACATAAAAAATAAAAATGGTTTCATTAGTTTCATTGTGAATAAAATATGGGTTTAAAGAATTTGTAAATAATTGCCTTCTGTTCTTTTTATAATTTTGTCCTGCCACAAAAACAGTTTGTTTTTTCTCATTTGTTAAAAACTGAGACTAACGAGGTGCCTGATCGGTCGGTCACCTTGGACCTGGTTTGATTTTCTGCGTCACTTCTAAAATTAAAAGCATTTAAAAGCACTTGATTGGGTGCAGTTTGCTGAAGTTTTATAAGTTATTGTAAAACTATAAAATACTTCTACATTTTTAGCACAAATGGTGTTCAGGTGCGTCTGCTCCGGTCTTAATGTTTTGGCTCATCAGTGTTAACTACCAGAAGGGTATTACGTCTCAATTCTGTATGAACCAAAACGTGAACTCTGTGGACGTGTTGACGTCCATCTGAAGGACCCGCCTGATCGGACCACCGAGCTCCCCCCACGTCGTCCATGTGAGTTTCGTCCTCCGTTTTGCGCGTCCAAATCAGACTCAGGGAGACTCCGCCCTCCTGCCCCATCGCCATCCCCACGTCGGTGTCCGAAATCCATAAACCAAACGCACCACGTGTAGCAGCCCGAACCCCCCCCCTCTCCACCAATAAGCATCCAAACAGCCAGAAGACAGAACATCTGAGCATGTCGGCGGAGTTCACGCCAATATGCGTTCCTCAGAGATTTACAGTGAATTATTTATTCATGTGGGACGGTTTATCGTTTCCACGAGGGAGTTTCTGACGAGAGCCTTTATCCCAGAGCTGTGAAGAGATTCGCTCGTTGATCGACAGCCAGTCCGTTAAGTGATGAAGACAATCGAATGAAGCGCGTTGGGTACGTTAGCCGTGGCTGCCGTGCTCTCAGGCCGCGTTCTGTCCGTGAAACCTGAGTCTGGGATCAGGTTTACGGCCGGAGGCCCCCGAGGGCAAAGACTTGACGAGTGTCTTTTTTTAAATGTTCTGTGTTTGTGTAAGTCTGCAACCAAAGAATGGCCATCACTTGACTTGGTGGGATCAGAAACCAAAAGACGGACGCTGCGTCGCCTCCTCACGAGAACATACTTTAAGAAATCAGAGACTTTATTTATTTACTTTAATGACTGTACATATTGTTGTTAAAGGAAGAGGCAGGAATTTGAAATTTTCTTAGCCTCGCTGTGAGATTTTTACAATTATTTGCATTTATTGGTTCTGTTTGAGGTATATAATTATACCAGTGCTTTTTTAAAATCTGAGTCAAAGGGAGAGATTATCAGCAACTTTTTGATTCATTGTGCAGCCAAACACTCAGTTTTCATCCAAGTTTTGTCTGTTTTATAGTAAACTGTTGTGTACATATTATAATTACCGGTATACCAGTGCTTTTTTAATATAACTGTACACTCCACCCCATGTGTTACTGTAACTCCAGAGGTGATTTTAAGATAAAATCAGTCAAAAACTGAGCTTTATTTGTCTCATCATGGGATTTTTTTCCCCTCCATAATCTCGTGCAGCAGCAGTATTTTTCCAGTTTTTCCACATGAGATTTCTTTACTTCACCAAACAATAAACATCTGGTTCTGGTTTTCCCAGAATGTCAAGTATTCTTACATAATGTTTAGAACGACCTGGTTGAACTTTTTGCTTATAACCTTGTTTCATCAGCTCTGATGCGGTTTTGTCAGCTCGTTACTCACACGAGAGTCAAACGCGTTTCAACGTGCAAATTATGTGAAAAAGAGTCGGCCTGTCACAATAATTTGCTGGGCAATTAATTGTCTCAGAACTTATTGCGATAAACGATAATATTGTTTGGAATTTGACAGTAATTAGTAATTAATGTCAAATTTAAGTAGACATTTTTTTGCATGTAGTGCCTTTTTTGACCACTGGATGTCAGTAGAACACTGTTTGAACTGAAGGATGGATAGTGAGGGAGCGAGCAGCGTGTCTCTTTAAGAAAAATGGGAGTGAGGCCCCTTGGCATGGGCTGTCTCTCTTCAGTTCTCAAAATGGCGGACGCTCGGTGTGGTTTGAGCTCTTTAGCGTAGCATTTTTCACACAAAGCTTTTATAAAATATCAGTAAACGAGTTCTCAGCTGCTTTTTACGGAGAAAAACCTTTTTTACACAAAGGCATGGGTTTCAACCATAAATTTTGGAGCTTCAAAACAGAGGTTTTAACCCTGAGGTCAGCCTGTTAGCTTAGCTCGTAGCTTAGCTTCTCAGCTCACCCAGAAATTTTTTAATAAAGTAGATGCAATTTCCTGCATTTTGGTGTATTTTAACGGGTTGTTATACGTTTACCTACATCTGTAAACACTCTGCTTTTGTCAATCATCCTACCCCCACAACTTGATGGTTCCTGACTTTTCTCTGCTGAATTCACGGTCCAACTCCACATGTGAAACCTCCAGGCGCCTCCTCCACCTGTTCATGGCGGCTGCCTCCTGCCGGCGTATGTCTTCCTGTTAGCTCAGCGCTCAACCCCACCACTCTTTTCAGGGCAGAGATTTTTGGAAGGGTTGAGGCAGAAATGCTACTTGAAGAGACAGATGATCGTATGTAATGTTAAGAAAGTGGCTGTTGTGTTTTAAATTAGTGTTTATGTAATCATGTTTACATATCCAATATAATTATTTTTCATTCAAGGCAGTCATATTTGTTCATAACTTTATTTTTAGTAATCTTGAGAGTTGCCGGATCCAAACAAACCATTACTGGAATGCACCCTGTCAAAATAAGAGAGTTCCCAGATCCTGTTTCGGCAGGATCCGGTTCAGATTAAGCACTGCCGGGCCCTCAGGGGCCGCTGCATTAGAAACAGGTCTGGTTCTGTTCTGAGCTGGAGAACGCTTCCACAGATCATCGTCTCTGAACACAGTTCACCGTGCCGTCCACAAACGCTGCTGAAAGCTCTAACGGGCAAAGAAGAAGCCGTATGTGAACGCCCAGATCTGCTGCCGTCTTCTCTGGACCAAAGATCACAAGTGCGAAACTTGTGGTGAGAAGATACAAAATGTTGGCATTCTCCAAGAAATCATGTACATCCTGTCTTCAATACTAAAGATGGCCTCTCTGATGGTATTTGGGTGCATTACTGCCTCAGCTTACACATCTGGAAAGGCAGGTTTTAGAATGTGCGCTACATCTGGTCTGGACGTTTACCGGATGAAGTTTGCTTCACGGACATGGAACAACTTTTATTGTGCGTTGCCAAAAAAATTCAAAATTATGATTTTATTTTCAGTAAATGAAATAATTTCTTAGTTTTAGTTTTGGCATGTTTCCAAAGCAAATAAAATCTGGGTTTATTAGATTTATAATTCTGTTTTGTGTTTACATTTTACACAGCATCCCAATATTTTTATGATCTGGGTTTGTACATTACAAGTTTTAAAAGTGCATTTTTTTTTTAAACAAGTCAACCACCGCTGTGCAACTTTAGTCAAAGCTGAACCCCTGAAGACTTCCTGTGGCTCGAGCTGGAGATCTTGTGAGTCTGTCACGAACCTCTTGACCAACACCCTCCTTCACATTTTCTGCCTGAATCTGAAAGCAAAAGCAGAGAAACTGAGTTCATTTCTCTTTTTTGAATTGAGTGGAGTTACTTTTAAAACCTCACGAGTTGCTTTGAGGGATGTTTACACTTGAGAAAGAAAAAAGCAAACCACATGTGTTGGAGAAGAGCAGGAGTTTGCAGTAAATGTCAAGTGTTTCTGCAGCATCTCAGACCTGCTTCTCAAGAACTCAAGTTGAAAAGTTTTCAATCCTCTTTTTGTCACATGTTTTAGAAGAAATCAAGGAGTTTTGGAGCACTTTAATTTGGGTCAAGGGTTAATTTATTTGTTTCAAACACAACAGAAGTGTTTGAAATATGTTTTTTTTTTTAGGTAAATTTGGTTTTATTGTGAAGTTTCATGACAGGAAACAGCAGATTAATGTTGAAATGATGTGAAGTGATTAGTTTTAAGAGGAAAACCTGATCTAAATGGAATAAGAGAATAAATTACATATTTGTTTGATTTTTATGCAAACAACAGCTGTTCAATGCAATCTTTAAGATAAACTATAATCCCTGAACGTTTTACCAGCACTTTATTTTAGCTCTCAAATGACCTGGGCACTGTACGGCCCCCGGGCCACATCCGGCCCTTTGGTTGACTCTGACCGGCCCGTGTACAAAATAAACACGTTTTCTAATCTTACCTCATGTATGGACTAAAGCTGCATTGCTTTTATTTTGAAGTTTTATGTATTCACATACAAAATGAAGCAACATGTAAATCGAGACATGAGCAGGTCACAAGACGACGTTAGCCCTCAAAAATGGCTGCTCGTGCTAAAAAAAAAAGTAGATGCAGAGTGCACGGTTTCCAACAATAAATGGATTGTTAAATATTTATTTACTGAAATCGGAGCTGTGTGTTTAGTTTATGGAGAGCAGATCGTTGTGTTTAAGGATCACAGTTTGAGACGACATCCAGGGATGCAGCAACCGACACCAGCTTTGTGACGTCCCACAGGATCACTAAAAACTGTGCGCCACTCTCGGAGGGGGAGTTTGTCGGAGTGCACCAAGCGCTGAAATGCCCTGCGAAAAAGAAGCACTCGAGCAAGTTCCCGCTGTCCAGGTGAACCGTGACGAGGAGGATGGAGGACATCGCTGGGAACCTGGAGCTTCAGCTGCAACGTGAAGTTTGGACTTTTTCTCATTCTCAGTGACGAAGTTGACCAAATCCAGATATGGATCCTCTCTCACCGATGATCATCTGACAGCTTTTCATCTCCACCTCAGTCATTCAACCTGACTTTAATGTTCTTAAAGTCCAACAGAGACTAGATTTCTATCACTCAACAGGAAGAAAGAACTGAAAAACACCAAACGAGGTGGTTCAACTACACGTAAATGCACCAAACTCAAAACCACAGTTCAGTGAGCGTCACTATTTTATGATGTTGCGTAATATTTGGAGCACAAAGACAATACTGTGATGTCTTTAGAAAGCTAAGAACCTTCTTTTTCTGTCACTAGCTCTCTAGCGAGGCGCATGCATTCCTTCCAGCTCCCTGTTTTCCTCCTGCCTTTTTTTTTTTTTTTGCTCTCTGAGAAGCTCCTATTTTTTTTACACATCTCCTGAAATGAAAACTACTGTTTTGGATCTGACCAACTGGACTTTCAACGTATATTACAAATTATTTTCAACAAAGCGACAGGGTCCTGGAGAACCCTCATCTGCTCGGACGAGATGAGCAGCTGGATATTTCGCTGGGGGGGGGTCTACTGCTGCTATCGACTGAGGATCCTGAAATTGCTGATAATTGGATTCATGATAAAGGTTTCCTGTTTTTGGAAAAGTCTGGATCCTGGCTTATCAACTTACAAAGAAGATGGCTGCGTCTGATTTGGGCCTTGACAAGCTGCTGTCTGTGTGAAGGTCTGGTTCATGTTGGAGAACTCAAAATCAGCTGACTTACAAGTGAAACCATAAGTTGGAAGTGGTTTGAATCACATGCCACCTGCGGCTTTGGGACTCGTCAGCATGAAAACACCATCTTGAAGAGGCTCGTAAGCACCGACCAGTGGAATGCACCCTAATCTGGACATTTTGGACCTTGTAAAGTTATCAGTGCAGACTCAAGGCTGATGGAAAATAGTTATCTGGTTATCTGAATCTCTCTCCAGCTGGCCTCGAAACAGACTGACATCAATTTCTCCTGGGAAATGTGTAAACTAAGAAAATCTTTGTCTGTCGTACCCCCCATCTTCTGTGAAGTCTTCTCAGAACTGTGCCGGCTGACCATCATCTTATCAGGACAGTGGATTATCTAGTGCTTCATGGACCGCCTTGTTGTAAATGAATATGCAACGTGTTCATAAATGTGCTTTAGCTGGCAGAGTTTTTTTGACGTCTTAAATCTTGCCCTGTAAGGACAAGGTGTGAAGAGATCTTTTGTGATGCCACTACCCCTCTCCTCATGGCTTTGTCCCTTTTTCTATCTAAATAAATTGTGTTCTGAATAAGAATAAGAAGGCCGCGCTTTATAGCAGCAGCTTCGTGCACTCCGTCCATCTTTCGGACGGCTGTACGTGCATGTTCTCGTTGTTTCTCGGCGCACTGATAATAAAGCTTATTCTGATTCGGATGTTCCGCACACTATGCTCACCTTGAACGTACATCAGTGGAATGCGCACGTCAACATAACCGCAGTCTTTGTGCTGCACTTTGCTGCATGTTTTAGCTGTTTCTCAGCTTCAGCGCACCTGATTCAAATTGAATTGCCAACTCAGAATGTTGTCAGGTTGATCAGAAACCTGTCAAGGACGCACTCATTTCAGTCATGTGACGCAAAGGAACATGTCAGACATGCAGGACAGGAGGCCATGAGGACCAGGGTTGTGGACCTTTGGTGTAGACGCTAACGATACATGACGCAGCCCGCTCCGTCTCCGGTATGTATGGATGCACTGTACCGATTTAACAAGCGTCATCTGAACTGGGATGTGAAGTTAGAAGCTGAGAGGGACCAAGAAATGAGAAGATGGAGTGAATTGTGGTTTTGGCTCCAAATAGACGCGAGAGCAAAGAAAAGCGTGGCAGAGACTTCAGAGGAAACTCGTGGATGGTTAACAGGTGTGCCAGTGGCTGCTTGTGCACAATATTTGAATATTACGACAGCTACAGTGATCGATCCGTTGGAGAAAATGTGGTCAAACAGCTGCAACAAACAGCAGAAGCGTTTAATCCGTGGGTCTCAGTCAAGTGTTTTAATTCCATATTACAGCCTAAACAAATTTCCTCAAGCTTGTCTGTGCAAAAAGTGAAAAACAAGCAAACGGCTGAATTCCTAAATCATTCGCGTCAGTGACGGCGCTGAGGAAAAAACATTCCAATCAAACGTCCACCAAGAGTTCTCCATCCATCATTTTCTCATTAATTTTTCATTTGGAGCTCAAAGCACTTCGGTACGCCCATGAAAAATGTAGATTTCACCCTCGTCCATCCGGTTGGAGCAAAAAACATCCAGCGAGGCGTGGAAGGGAGACGGGAAAACACACAGTGTGTCCTTTAAGCCGGTGTCGCCCTGCTGGGTTCGGTTTGACATTCAGACCATGCGACAAGGCTCGACCCAGGGTGGGCAGCCCCCCCTGCAATATTAACTCTCATTTGGAGAGCAGCTGTGGCTGTGAGCATGAAACATTGAAGGAAACAGCTGCCATGGATCCAGTGCCATCGCACCACCTCTCGCTGTCTGTTAAAACCTCATCCCTACTGTTCCTCTGAGCCCAAATGGAGAAAAAAAAACACACAAACTGGTTCTTTCTCCTCATGAAACACTGACTCCATCCTTTGGGCGACTGTCTGTGGGTGGAGACGTCACCAACGTGTGGACGAGCGAGGAAAACCCGATTTCAAGGCTCCTTTGTCCCAAACGCTCAGTGGGTCGTTTATGTCATCAGCCGTAAAGAAAATCTCATAAAAAGTGGACGCAGGGGGACGTAACGGGCTGCGGACAGGGCTGTATTTGTGTTTTCAAATTATTTAAACTAAGGGAGGGCAGAGATGAACATGAAGATGAACAGGCAGTTTGTGGCTGAACGTACCAAGAGATTAAATAAAACCATTTTCTTTAAGGGCAGCTCCTTGAATTTAACGTTCTTTTAGGGAATAGTGAGGAATTGAGTCATCAGCTGACTGCAGGTTAAAGTTTGAAGGATCTTAAACACGGGTGGGCAACCAGAGGACCGATTTAAGATCTTTAAAGCAATCAAAGGGCCACTGGGAGAATTGGAAAACACATAATCTAGACTTTTTTCAGATCCCTTGGTTGTTTCTGTTCGACCACGCGTCATTGGAAACATCTCAGCTCCTGTTTTTTTTTATTTTATTTTGTCTTTATACGTTCTTGTTTTTTTAAAGATGGATGTTCAGAATAATGTTGCATCCTTCCGAACGTAAACCTTCTCTTGTCCTGCTCATAACTGCTGATCCACTCGAGTTAAGTTTATACACGCATTACTAGACGCAGTGTCGTGTACTCCAAGGTCAAGGTCATGAATTAAGATCAAAGCTTAAACAAGGTCCTGTCTAACTTTTGATCCATTTAAGATAATTTAATAAATTTACCCACTTTTTTTCTGGGTAGAAAATGTGTTGAGATGATGGATGGATGGATGGATGACACATTTGTAGCAACAGTCGTATGATCACTTCATTCCCCAGCTCTAAGGGTCATGGTCACAAATCAAGGTCAAAGGTTGTTGAAGGTGTTTTCTGTGTAGTATTGTGACGGGTGCACAGTGGGCCGTACGCTGTACTCTTGTTGACATTTGCAGATTGTTCTGGTTTTCCAGCAGCTCTCTGGTGTCCTGGCTTCATGCGGTGATCTTTCTGCAGTAACATCTGTCCTTCATGCCCTTACAGAACGTTCTGCCTACATGGTTCTGCATTTGGCTCCTACTTTTGGGAGAGAATGTGGAATAAATCAGAGAATGGCAACACCAGCCCCGTTTGACGTGAACACCTTCTCCAACCACGGCCTCCACGCGTTTCCTGAGTCACTCTGAACGTCGTAACACCTCTGCTTCCATGTTCCTGCCGTACGACACAGGAAGACGTGTCGTATTTAAAAGACTCTCCTTGTACCCCCTCGGAGACGCATGCTAATTCGGTTTAGCTTTGGGAGAGGTGGGCGGGGGTCAGAGCGGTAAAGGTCGCCTCTGATTTTAAGTGACAGGCTGAAAGTACGAGCGCCGGCGTCTGAACATGGATCTCCGCTGGGACCTAGACCCCCTGGTGCGCTCCTGGTTGCTGTACAAGCTGCTGTCATCCGTGCAGAGTGTCAGTGGCTGAATGAAAAGCAAACGGTTGTGAATAATTGATCAGTCGGTTGCTGCGGCTGCGGATCATAACCGTGTGAACCTTTCACTTGAAGCGTTTTCCTAAAAAAACCAAACAGCGGCTCGACGAGTGACAAAAAAATACAAAGTGTTGTACAAAGTACAAAAAGAAAACTAATAAAATCTGCCGGCAGAGCTTACGCTGCCATCGTCGGTGTAAATGAGGCCTTGACTCTTCGCCAGAAATTACACAATTAAGCCGTTAATTATTGAAGAGTGGAAATAATGGATCAGCGAGGTTGAAGTGGCTGTGAATTGTAATAGCATGGGCAGTGCCACTTTCACTGGGGGCACTTAGCAACAGGAGTAATTACACTCGCAGCCAATTTGTAAAACCAGCATCGCCTAATGCTGCTTGTGTACACTGGCGTCTGCAGGAAGTCGTTCTCCAGATTAAATCGAGCCGTGGTCACCGGACTGGATTTAACCGGATTAGTGGTCTCACTTACTGAGCCTGCGAAGGAGATTCACTGACACGCCTCCCGCCAAATAAAAACATGCACTTGGTGTAAATGTAAGGTCTACCCTTCCTTGAATGATCTCCAGTGCTTGATTTGTAAACCAAACGCAAAGGCGTGGGGCGTAGACATACTGGTGGTGGCAGTGGTGGTGGTGGGGCTTCTGGGGTCCTCCCCCAGAAAATTTTGAACAAAGAAAATGCCATTCACGACATTCTGGTGTATTTTAATCAGGTGTTAAACATCTACATTTACCTACAGATGTAAACACTTGATTAAATTACTATTATAGAGCGCAACAAGAAGTCGCCTGACCAACAGCTCTCCCTGTTTGAATAGAGCTTTAATTCTCGGTTGTTACACAGTAAGACTTTTGTTTCTTTTGTCTTTTAAAGGAAAGTAATTTGGACTGTCTTCTTGACATTTTGATTGCTGTTACAGTATTTTGACAAATTGGCGCCATTGTTTTGAGTGGCGCCACGTGACGTATGTCCCGTGATTACCCATCAAACATTTCTCTCACATTTTTAATAATTAAAATCTTATTAATGACCCACTTAAACTGTAACACTGATTTGCAATTTAGTTGTGCTGTTTATTTATATTTTTCTGCTTTTAATTAAATTACCCATGACTTTACTTTTAGGGGCAGATATTTTTTTATTTACTGAAAGCTTCATTAAACTTCATTCGGTGATTAATGGGAGATTTCGCTAACAGATAGTTGGAGTCAACTCTGACGGTTAATGCTGAAGCTTCGAGCAAAGACCTTGTGTGGCCCTGAGGCGCTGCTTCCTGCTTGACGAGACGCAAGAACTCTGTTCTCTCACGTGGTTGAGAAACGTTCTTGTTCACATGGACATTTAAAACTCTGGAAGCTGCAGGTAGAACTCTGTGTAAGCTCCTCCCACATCATGCACAAACAGAACGACAGTGACGGCACCTGACTGACGGTTAGGAGCAGGAACATCTGGTATTTCTGTGTTAACTGAACAATTTGTCGAGAAGAGACCGCTGCAGTTTGTGACGGACTGCGTGGCGTCAGGTCCCTTCGCTGCCCGACTGAGGCGCACTCCCACCTGGACAGCGCCTGTCCTCTGTGCACAACAATTGTGCCATCTCCTACAAGTTTTTTGATTTTTATACATTTTGCTGGAACAGTTTTTAATTTTTGTTTTTTCCAACAGCCTTGGCCATCTGCTCCTCAGTGGAGCAGCTGAAGTGAAATGAGGTCCGTGCCGTTCAGCTGCTTTTCTGCATAAATCACCAAGTTCTGCTGGATCACGTGACACTTGGTGCATATACCTGCGGGAAAAGTTCTGCCAGGTGCGTGTGCACAGGTAGAGGCCGTGTGCAGACAAAAAGACATCATTTATTGCCGCTCAACTACAATGATAACAGAATTATAAGAGTCTTGCTTAAGCTTCGAGAACATGCTGTAAATGAGACTCTGCTTCAGCCGCTCAGTTCTCAACTGTTTTCTGAGACTGCCTGCCCACGGTGGCCATCTTGAATTGAGTTGACTTTATTTTTAAGACTTTAATTGTGTTTTTATTTACAGTATTGTCGACAAACAAAAACGCACCCCAACAGTTTGTGTGTAAAACCTCTGCTGACTCTCCGGCTGCACGTTAGCTCGTGCTCTGTCGCCACCCTGCCCGATCTCTTTCTCTTCAGCCGTCTGTCTCTTTTCTCTCATGATTCATTTCCAATGTGCCCTTTGCAATTAAACCCGTGGGTTCTTCACTTAAAGACAGACAGGCCGAGGGAGGTGGGTGTCAGCCGACACCATCAGTCTTGCATGGATGCTGCTGCACGGCTCTGTGGATGTGACACAAACCCAAGCGCTGCACTGCAAACAACTGCTGCCACGCACACGTCCAGTTGTCAGTAAAATAGCACATCCGCTTTTCTTTTGATGTCTTCTCTTTATCGTTGTGCAACTGTCATGTTGTCACTGTCCCTCCCCTTCTCTTTTCTGTTCCTTTTCTCCATCTCTCATCGTCGTTTTGCACATTAATTGACTCATTATTCCATTTCAGGCCGGGGGGAGGGCGTGTTGATTAACGGAGGCAGATGCCCAGACTCTGCAGAGAGGCTCTGGATCCCTGTTTGTCTCATCGGTTTAAACAAGTTACTATAAAGGCAAGAGTCCACTGGCATCCCGCGGAAAAACACAAAAATATCCAGGAAGTTGTTGCAATGCTTTTCTGGCATCATGGTGGTGGGGGTGGGGTGGGGTGGCGCTTGTCTGGGTGTGAATCAGCTCCTCTGAGGCCACACTCCTTAGCCAACAAAGGTTGACTGCTCCTTCAGAGTTTGTCTCAAGTTTAGGTGTTTGGGATCCTTGATCTTAATTGAGGCGTGGTCTGCAGTAATACGGGTGTTGTTCCGGTCTGTCATGGTAAACAGAATTTAACTTAAGGAGCTGATTCATCCATGGAAAGTCTGCGGAGGTGTTTTAGGCATATGATAACTTCAGACAAGACGAAGGTTTTAGTTTTTGGACCTGAGCGTCTTGGAATAAATGTTTAATTTTTTCTCCTCCTAATGTTAAAAATCTTGGTGTTTTGATCAGGACATGTCTTGTATCCCCCACATTAAAAATGTTACTAGAACCTCCTTCTTCCACCTGCATAATATCACTAAAATGAGAAACATCTAATCTAAAAATGATGCAGAAAAACTGGTTCATGCATTTGTCACGACTAGACTGGACTATTGCAATGGTTTGTTATCTGGGTGTCCAAAAACTTCTTTAAAAAGTCTTCAGTTGATCCAAAAT
>JARVLU010001462.1:3627954-3641449 GCA_031762415.1 Simpsonichthys santanae
AAGTGTTCTTGTCCTTCAGTCAGAAGTGTTCTTGTCCTTTAATCAAACTGTAGTCCGTTTGTCTAGAAAGTCCAGTTCGTTTGGGGAGGTGTGAATGCGCAATCGAACTCTGATATGGACCAAACAATTGAACTCTGGTCCGCCTAAAAACTTAGGTCTCTGTTCGATTGAAGTGAACTCTAGCACGGTTCAAATGCAGTGTGAATGCAAACCCAATCGAACTGAGTCAACCGGACTATCAGGTGTAAAAACCACCCGAGCTCTAACCGTTAACCTTTGCATCCATAACCGTTTAAGTCGAGTTTCACTGACCTTCCCCCTCCCCTCAGACACATTTCAATTGAGAGATATGGTTTCTGTGATCAAGGGTTCCTCCTGGAGAGACGTGTCTGAAACACTTGGATGGCGTCCAGAGGTCGTCCTCACCAAACGCCCAACCACCTCAGCTGGGTCCATCTGATGCAGAGGAGCAGCGACTTGATTCTGAGTTTCTCCTGAGCAGACCAACTCCTCATCAGGAATGTGCATTTCAAGCAAAAACCACAAACACTTTAATATTCGGCCCCACAGTCTAGTTCCACTGGTCTGGTCCAGTCCACCAGCTTGCAGCATTCAGTGCTTATCATGCGGAGCTAATTAATATTTAGCACAAGTGTTGGTGTAAAAAAAGTGTTTAAAAACAGACAAAGGATCTTAACGTGCACAATCATACCTGAAACTTTATGGTTTTGAACAACCTTTTTCACAAAATGCTATTTTCTTGGAAAGGACTTTTGTCTGTCCACAAAACAAATGTTTATATGAATTCGGCTCCCCGGCTGGCCTGGACTGGTCATCTTATCTCAGTTCGCCTGGAGGCCCTGTAAATTAGATTCTCTGCCCCCTCCCCTCTCCCACCAAGGAAGTCTGCGGACCCATCAGAAGGACCCAGCTGAATAAACATTATGTCATCATTTCAGGACTCTTGGATTCTTTCTGGCACTGTCCTAGGTCGACCTCGGCACCCTCGAAAGTGTTTATGGATCTCACCAGAGGGAACTGGCTGATTGTACCATTCTTATCGGAACTCTTACAATGCCTCTGGAGTGTCCTTGGACACACTCACCGCTCTTGTCTTCTCCCCTCACCTGTGGCATGTCTGCGTCACTGTATGTACGGGGGTGTTTGACTATGTTTCCTCGGCCAAGGAGTGAGAGTTTGTGAGGAATTTTTTCTCCCGCCAAATCTTGTACATGTCACTTTCATTACTTTGTGTCTGTCCAAACATGTCTCACTTGTAAATGCGTCTTAGAGGCTCATGTGATTTACCTGTGTAAATAAAGGTGGACTGAATAATCTGTCAGCAGAGCTGAGCTCACCACGACTTTTCAAAATGAACTACCAGAGCAGAAGATGCCGGGACTCTGAATTATGTCTTTATTTTTTCGTGTTTTAAACAAAAAACAACCTGATGGAAATGCACCAACGGTTCAATTTCAAGTACAGTATTAAAAAAGGAGCGTCCGTCTCTACTCCTCACCCTGTTTCTCCTGGTGGTACGTCTCTGACTGACAGCGTCTGCACTGTTGACGGGCTTTCCAAGTCATTTTCCACTCAGCTGGCGAGTCTCTTGGTCACAAACCCTCAGAACTTTGACTGCGACAAAACTCACCTATAACTCACCTACAGTCTCAGTCCAGGTGGTCACTACCCTCAAGGTGAGTCCAGAGACCACGCAGAGGAAGGTTTTTCACCTGCTCATATTCTTAGCCTTGTTTGTACAATCATTACCACCCCCCACCTCAGGATCACAGGTCAGGGTTAGAACATAGAGTAGATCAGTTTGTAAATAGACATCTTTCCTGTTCAGCTCCACAGACCTTCATTGCCCCAGTCTGCCGGCCCATCTCTGCTCTGTACGGGACTTTTCTGAGTAGTTTTTCGTATGTTATACTTGCGGCGTCTGTCCGGGGTGATGCAGGGACAGGTGAGACGCTCGCTGAACTCTTTGTGTCTCGACTCTCCCGGGGCCTGCTGGCCTTCACCTGTTCCTCGTCGTCCTCCTCCCTTGCCCCTCAACAGACGTCTTATCAAACGTGACTGATTGCTGCGATCTGGACTCCAGGCAGCCATTAAGCAAATTACCTGAATCACTGCGAGGATTATACTCATTAACACATGATTAGCATCAAATTAAAATAATGAGTGTTTAACTTGTGATGTCTTCCAGTTGTTGGAACAGCTTGATAAGCCACGCCAGGCTGACACGGGTGGGGGGGGGACGGAGTGTCGAGGTGCAGGATGGACCTCCTCTGGGGGTCTGAGGTGAGTCCTAAACAGAAACGGGACGTTTTCTGCAGATTTACTGGAGCAAGAGGGACGGCGAAGTTTGGATGTAAAGTTCAGTTTCATCTAAAGAGGAAAATCAAACCAGACCATGTACAACCTTTAAACAGCTTTACAGGACACTTGTATAAATACTTATATATGGTACTTGTATAAATGTACTTATATTAATATGCTGGACACTTCAGATAATCTGCTGTTGCATCTCCGGTGCTCAGACAAGAACATGCAGAATAACGCACCTGCTAAATGTTTCAAGAGCATAAAAGAGTTGGAAATGGATTCAAATACTTTTGAACTCGTTCGTTTGGCACGGACAGAGAGCTTTATGTGAAAATGGATAAAAAACAAGCTGCTGGTGTGAACGAGCAGTTTTAGGAACCGAAGAGCGCGAAATGAGGAAAAACTGCTGCAGAACTCTGAGGTTTGTCAGGACTGGGACTATTGGACTGGTTGGAGGCACAAAACTTTCGGAAGAATTTTCAGTTGGGATGCACGATATTATCGGCTCGGTATTGGACGATATTGGCGATAAAGTTAAATATCGGACATCGGCCATTCTATCAAAATAACTCGCTGATATAAAAAGCTTGTTTTAAGTTAATATTTAATTTAAGAAACTCAAGTACATCTATTAATGTACTACTACTTACCTGTATGTGCTTTTCACTTGTCGCTTGTGAACAGGTTAGATTTGTGAAAATTTACAAAGTTGCACTGTTTGAGTGTTGTCATTGTGTTAAAAGTCATGAATAAATTTGATATTAAACATAATCCAAGTTGAAGTGTTACATCATTTTCAGCATCTGCATCTGGAAGCAGCCAAACTGACAAAAACCTGCAGAATAATGTAGTAGTTTAATTTAATTCCACAGCAGAGAAAGCTTATAGTCTCTGTAAGTAGGTCTAGGGGAAAAAATATCAGTATTGGTATCGGTTATCGGCAAATAAGTTTTAACATATTGGCATATTGCATATCGGCCAAATTTCCAACATCGTGCATCCCCACTTTTCAGTTCAATTCAGTTTGTTGGTATTTGAAAGCACCAGTTCACAACAGATTTCATCTCGACGAGCAGAGTTCGATGTCCTGTTGTAATTTATGTAGCTTAACTAACCTGCCGGGCGTCAACAGTGTTTTAATAAAATCCCAATGTTCACATCTGTCCAACAATAATCAGAGCTCACAGATGTTGTATTTCCTTCAAGCTGACTTTTCTCAACAACCCTTTTACAACAGGCGGCGGTGGATTTCCTGACGCGCAGTCAGACGTCGTGCTCTCGTCTTTATTCCTCAGACCAGACAAGAGTCTGAAGCAGCCGCGGAGCTGGTGCACCTTGTCCTGCTCGAGATTTATGTTGAAGCCACAACTGCATGTTTGGGAGTCATAAGTGTGGTTAAAAACTGTAACGCTAACCTGCTGCTTGGAGATTACGGGCCCTGACTGACATTATGTTTTTATTAGAGTGGTGGGGGAGGAGGGTGGATGTCGAGCGCTCGCTCTGAAGTACAATTTAATATAATTGAGTACGATTCCTTTTTGTACTAATGAAAACAATAGCAGCACTAAACACTGCGGCCCACGTGTAATTTAATCTGTGAGGGATTATCTTCTGCTGCTAATGTCGGCGTGTAGGAAGAATATTAAATACGACTCCTGTGCAGATGCTCTGATGACGACCGGGTAATGTCAACAGATTTTTTTCTGAGTTTCTTCATATGGGAGGAATTACTTTGTGCAACATTTGAAGGGAAGAGTTCGCCTTTGCCGTCTTGTCCATTAAGCCTGAATGTCACCGCAGCCGTGGGGGGTGGGGGGGTGGGGGGGTCCGAGGAGAACGTTTTCGTTAACGGCCGTGTGTTCGTTTGGCTTTGGATGAATTAAAATGCTGATCAAATCCATCTCAGCTGTGACTGTACAGCAGAGGTGAGGGGAGGAGAACGTCTCCGTGCACGCTGTAATCATGTTGAAGCCGCTCTCGGCTTCGCTGCAGGACGAACAGTTTACAACCATATTAAAAAAAGATGTGCAAAATGTGACTCAAAACAGAATGCAATCTCATAAACCCACGTTTTATCAACACAACAGTCTGAAACTAAGAAGTTGCACTTTTTTGGAAGATAAAAGGTCATTTTGAACCTGATGGCTGCAACACACTTTTAAAACATCAAGTCCATGTTTTCCGTTGCGAAGCCTTCCCTCTATACAACCATCTGAAAACATCAGGACCTGAGGAGACCAGCTGAGGGGGGTATCAAAGTTCATGCACAATAATCCAGGTAAAGAAATCCAACAATGTTCAGGTCATTTGGGGAAAACAGTTTGTATGTGACTTCAGATTGATAAAGTCTTTTGGATGGAGGGTCAAACGTCTCAACAACAAAATAAAAAGGAAATGTCCACCTGACTGAACATTGTTGGATTTTGGTGGATATGTTGTCCCATTCTGGTTCAGTGGAGGATTCCAGATGTTCAATTGTCCTGGATGGGAGCAGATGTTCTAAACCGTATGGATACTGTTCTTCGTTGAGGAAGCTCCCATGCCAGAGGCACTAATGCACCCCTATACCATCAAAGAGGCAGGCTTTTGAACATTGTCATGAAAACATGCTCAATTTGACCTTTACAGGTAAAATAAAGGTCAAATAAATAACTCTGAACAGTCCCATTCCTTTTTAGTATGGAGGATGTGGTGCCTGTGTTTCTATTTCTTTATTTTTTAAATCTCAGATTTGGATCTGCCTGACCACAGAACAGTTCTCCTTTTCACCTCAGTCCATTTTAAATGAGCTCTGGTCCAGAGGCAGTGGTTCTGGATGGTTTCCACATCTGGCTTCTTCTTTGCCTGATAGAGCTTTACCATTAATCCCATCTTGTTAAGTTTTTCACGACCTCGAGAGATCTTTTAGCGCTCAGGAGTATTTGTTGTTAACGACTGTCAGCTACTACCACACGATACTCCGCATGTGTAAAACATTTGGTTTTCTAAGGTCACCTGACTGTGGCAGCCATTTTGAATCATGCTGACGTCAAAAGGTAATTGGTTGTAAATGTGCATCCGATGATTTCTTTGAGAGTTTCAGTAGTGCAGATATTTTACTAACAGACAAATGCACATGCAGTCAGACACAGGTAGAAACATGATCTGCTAATGATTGATCTGTTTGCTAATACCATCAAGTTTCATTAAGGGGGTGCTCCGTAATGGATTGGAGGACCGTTGCTGCGGGCTGTTCAGTCCCTCTACAAGCGGTGCGAGGGTTTGGTTCCCATTGCCAGTAGTAAGTCTGACCCCTTCAGGGTGGAAGTTGGACTCTGCCAGGGCTGCCCGTTGTCACAGATCCTCTTCATAACTTATATGGACAGAACTTCTCGGTGCAGCCAGGGGGCGGAGGGAGTCTGGTTTGGTGGCCTCAGGATCTCTGCTCTTTGCAAATGATGTGGTCCTGTTGGCGCCATCGTGCTGTGATCTTCAGCTCTCACTGGAGTGGTTCACAGTAGAGTGTGAAGCAGCTGCGACGAGAATCAGCACCTCCAGATCTGAGGCCATGATCCTCAGTCAGAGGGTGGATTGTGCTCTTCAGGGCGAGGGTGAGGTTCTGCCTCAAGTGGAGGAGTTCTAGTATCTCAGGGTTTTGTTCACGAGTGAGAGAAGAATGGAGCGTGAGATTGACAGATGGATTGATGCAGCGTCTGCAGTATTGTGGACTATGTGCCGGTCCGTTGTGTTGAAGAGGGAGCTGAGTTGTTCCTCACCTGTGGTCAAGAACTCTGGGTAGAGACCGAAAGAATGAGATCATGGATACAGGAGGTTGAAATGAGTTTCCTCTGCAGGGTAGCTGGACTCTTCCTTAGAGACAGGCTGAGAAGTTCAGTTGTCTGCAAGACTAAGGAGTAGAACCACTGCTCCTCCACATCGAGAGGAGCCAACTGAGGGGGTTTGGGCATATCCGACAGGGAAGAGACCCCGGGGAAGACCCAGGACACACTGGAGAAACTACATCTCTCGTTTGGCCTGGGAACGCCCTGGATTCCTCCCAAAAGAGCTGGAAGAGGCTGTGGAGAGAGATG
Source organism: Simpsonichthys santanae (assembly GCA_031762415.1). Lineage (NCBI taxonomy): Eukaryota > Metazoa > Chordata > Actinopteri > Cyprinodontiformes > Rivulidae > Simpsonichthys > Simpsonichthys santanae. Next base: position 3,634,353 of record JARVLU010001462.1, read on the forward strand.
TCTGGACCTCCCTGCTCATGATGCTGCCCCCGTGACCCAACTTCGGAAACAGCATCAGAAGATGATTGCTGGACGGACAATCAGATTTAGTTCTGATATTATATAACTGAAGGCGTTGAACCTCTGGGTGTTTGTTCATAATCCAAGGATGGTTCTGAACAGTGGTGCAGTGGTAATCTCCACTCATCCCCGCTCAGCATCACAGATAAAACTCATTGAAAGTGATCAGCCAGCTGGAGTTATAAAGTGCACGTGTTATTGGCTGGAGTCACATGAAGTAGGTGAACCTGACGGCCTCGTCCAGAACACGCTGGCGTTTGGTTCGAGGCCGACGGTCCCCCCCCCCCCCCACGTTGTTGCTCGCTGATGTCAGTCTGAGCCCATCTGTGGTCCGAGCTCTCAGAGACGGCTGCAGCTTTCCACTGCGACAGAAAGAAAAGTCATCCTAAGGACGTGGCAGCGCCTCTTAATTGCAGCTGATTAATAAAATATTAGCGCGTTCAGCAGTTGGCAACTTCATTATTATGTTGCTCAGATTAATCGGGCCGAACAATACGAGTCTGCCAGCAGCGATAGCGGGACTTTGGACACAAAAGGAGTCATTGGGACGGTGGCTGGCTCGCATCAGTCATTTTAAACTGCTCGCTTTCTGTCTGAGGCAGAGACGGCAGATGCTGCTAACGTTGAACATCGGGATTTTTCTGCTTTTAATTTCTCATTTCACAATAAAAGTCTTGCGTTCATTGAAAGACTGCATATCGCCCGCCATTTTTTTAAAGTTGAGATAATCGAGAAATGACGAAGTAACAAATGTAGATTGGTCAAACCCAGAGAACAACTTTATCTGCAGATTCTTTTAGCTGCCGTGCCTTCCTTTAGCTCTGTATCTGTCAAATCATGTGGTGTATGGCCAATAATGTGCAGGCTAAGGTTGATTAGCTGTGGTGGCCATCTTGAATTGGCTCACAATGTGTGGGGTTGACTCCAGCAGTAGATGCCAAGTTTTAACTCAAGATGTTGCACATTGTGTTGCGCTCAGAGTGTTTGTGATGAGGCACAGCTAAACTTCAGCCACTTTTAGCCACTTTTGTGCTTTTTGAGACCGGAATCGGGTCAAGTCCAAAAGTCAATCTTACTGCTGACTCATGAGATATTTTACTAACAAACCAAGCAGCTTGACCTCATCAATTGACCAAGTTTACAAACCGGATCTCACTTGATCAGTTTGCTGTTGGAAAAAACGATCAGTCTCAGCTACTACCACACCAACGTTTTAGCTCTATTGCTGTTTTTTCCTAAATGTATGTAGGCGTGGCAGCCATCTTTACTTCAAAACTCCATCAGTTCTGAATGTTGTATCAGTTGTCACTTTATAAAAAAAGTTCATTCAAATCTGTTCATGAGCTATTTCACTAACAAGCACAAACACCAGCAGAAACATCCCTCCGCCTTCGCCTTCAAATCAATTCTGTTGGAAGAAGAAGAGAAAATGGCTCGTCCCTAATTCAGCACGTTGACCGTGAACGCACCGTTCTGAGTTTGGAGCGTCAGACTCCGTTAATGAACTTAAGCTGAGGGAGAAGAGGGGGGTGTCTTCCTCACGACAGCAAATAGCCAAGGGCAATAGCCGATAACTAATGTGTGGAATATTGCAATTAGCATGGCAAAGTACTTGCAGGGATCAAATTAAAAAATTCATTAACGCACACACTTAATTAAGAAACACTTTTGGGTTTACATGATAAATTATGACACCTATTAAATCTTCCACTCCAGACTGTAATGGCCTCCTTTGCTCCTGGGTACAGACGCGGTTTCCTCTCAGGTTCAAGGAAGTCTCCAAGGACTTGAAGTATTTATTAAAGACTTTTATTAGGAATAATGTTTCCCTGCGAGGGACAGACGCCGTCGTTTCAGCGAGAGCTTTCCCTCCTTTTGACGCGCATATACTTCGACGTCCTGTCCGAACATGTCTGTCTTAATTAAAACAAGATTGGAAAGCGTCTCGTCACGAATGTGTTGTAAAAAAACTGGTTTCCAGTAATGAGTTAAGGAGCGTGATGTGGAAGTGACAACAGTCGTCATGTAGGAGGTTATGATCCAAGCCCTGAAGCGTTCTGGTATAACACATTTCTTTTTAGTTATATCTTCTAGAAAAACAAATGGAAAACACCCCGTGTTAGTCCATTTTAGTTCAGATAGGTTTTTTTAAATGATCTGCATACTTTACTCTACAAAGCTGTGAGTAAATGCATGGTAACACATCCAAATGGTCTTTATCCGTCCCAAACGGATCCTCCACGGACGTCACTTTACTGTTTCCATTGGTAAACAACAGCACTTGGTAGAGATCAGCTGTTTTTTTTTTTTTTTTCTCCACTTAGACATTAATCATTAAAATAAGGCTAAATGAGGATTTTGTTTCTTGCTTTCTTAACTTTTCCTTACATTCATTCATACATAGTCTTCATGATGTTGCAATGAGTTCCTTTAAAACCCCCCCCCCCCCCCCCCCGGATAAGAAAACAGAACAATTTAAGACTTCAAAGCCTATATAGTATATTTTTCTCTGATTCAAAGGTGCTTTGGTAGTTGAAGGTTTTAAAACATTAGATTTATCTAAACTCAAGTGCTAAGACTTGTCAATGATGGAAAAGTTACTGAAAGTTCATATTTTAGACTTTAAACACTGATTGTGGTCTTGACATTTTGTGGATACCTCAAAAACTGTTGATTTCTAACAAATACTTCTGATACAGAGACTTTGTGTTGTTTTGCTTGATAATTTTCCTTTTTTTGTTGCTTTTGTTATATATTTTTGTCCTCAGTTGCAGAGTGAAGAGGGGCGTAAGAAATACCATCAGTCCGTCTAGACACTGGATAACTTGAAAAATAAGAGGCACTGACTTTTGTTTTGGTGTGTGGCTGCATTTAGGAGTAAAAAAAAAAGGTCATGATTGAAAATTGGGTTGCCTCCTCCAAATCCAAGATGGCCACCGCCATACATACTGTATATGTAAACTGACTTTGCCCATCATTTGAGGATGAAAAGTATAGTTTCCTGAAATGATTGGGGTGGCCAAAGATGAATCTGTAGTGGTCAAGGTCACCATTGGCCACCCACATTTACCATGAACGTTACAAGCGCTGTTTCTATTTCTTTGTGAACAAATCCATTCCACTGGATTAAAAGGAGAAGACTCAAACCACTAAAGGTCCACTCCAGGTTTTCCTGGTTACGTACAACAACTCACTACAAGCAGTGTTTCCCAGAGGTCACTTGGCTTGGCTCACTCATCTCTTTGGGTATTTTTTTGTCACTGAGGCAGGGGGAGGAAGGGAACACACTTCTGTGTTTCAAGCTAGCTTAGCGCTACAGTAGTGTCACCAATTGTTGACTTGGGTGGGAGTGGGTGGTTAGGATGAGTGAGAGAAGCAGAGAGGTCTGTAGCATCTGAGCTAGCGCATCTGTTTTGCGCTTTGCTAGCTTAGCGCTACGTTAATTCTGACAGTTGTCAAAAGGAGGGGGGGCTGTTGGTCAGGCTACTCTAAAATAGTTATTGAATCAAATATTGTGCAGGAAATGGCATTTACTTTTCTAGGGTTGACCCCCAGATCCCCCCACCCCTCCACCAGTGTGTCCCCTCCACATTATAAATGCTTCTGATGCCGATGAATGAACTGGTCAAACTTCATGTGGATTGTGCAGAATGACCTGTAGCTCACAGAATAGCTGCGGTCTGAAGAAGCTTCTCCATGGTGGGGGTGGGCTGCAGGCTGTGATGTTCTCCACCTGGACCACTGCTTTTCACTGACTTGTGATGCTGGTGTAGTTTTCTGATGATGGAGGTACAGCGTTCTCCTGAGGAGGGTGTTTAACTTCCCGAGTGGGGAAGCCCTGAGCTCCTAATCATCTCATTTCCACACCAAAGATGATTCCTCACGCCAGCTAAATTAAACTGATCATTTCATTCAGGCAGGGAGAATAAATGTGATTTGTGGGACGGTCCTCCACAGATGTGTTTGTACACAACGTAAAAAGAAGAAATGATATCTGTGCAGGCGCCCGCAGGGTTTAATGTGCCTCTTTGGAAGAGTCGAGGAGGTCTCGAGTGCTCCACCTGGACTGGCTCTTCATTTTGATCATTTTGTCTTGTGCTACAAACAAAAAAAAAACATTTGACGTGTTGAAGTTCTGTCACTTTTCAGTGAGTTTGACAGTTTGTTTTCTGTGTTTTATTTTTCTATCTACTGTTTTAGCTGTTAACATTTTATTTAACCGGACAAATCCCACTGAGAGAGATCTTCTTGTCAAGGGAGGCCTGAACGCAGCCGAACATGCACGTTTTTAGCAATTTGTATTTTCATTCAGGAAATGGATGCTATGACTTTTGATTTTTGTAACTTTTATGATTTTCAAACTATTTACCTTTTTATTTACAAATATTTTCCTATAGCCACTGAGATGATTTCGGTTCCTTCAAAATCTTGATTCTTTTTAAAAAATTGCTTCTTGATTTTTGTCTTCTGATGCTCTACTTTTAGCTTTTAGCTGAACTTTTGTTACTTTTGCTTTTTAGCTCTCCTTTCAGGACTTTTACTTTTTAGCCAGTATTTTGCACGTTTACCTTCTAGCAAACCCTTTTAATCGTTTTGACGAGGGTCTCGTTCCGTTTAGTCTCGAACAAACCTTTTGCTGCTTCAGCTTTTAGCTAGACTTTTATTAATTTTACCTCCATAGGCTCTTCATAGTCAGTCTTTTGCTACTATTAACTTCTAGCCAGTCTTTGGCTCCTTTTTATTTTTTATTTTAGCTTAGTTTTCAGCTTCTTTCAGAGCTCCAACTACTTCATCAAAGTCCTTCAGGGCTCAGCAGTTTCACAGAAAATGTTTTTATTTATTTATTTATTTTATTTACATTCCCGTCTTGGACTTCATTAAAGTTAAAACTACGATTCAGAGTCTCTGCTCAACAGGACAGCTCTCTAACTTGCATGAATTTCATCTTCCTTAATGAAGCTTTTTGTTTAATATCTGGCGGAGCGTGAGACAAAATGGCTGATGGACAGTTCACGATCGAACAAACCTGCGGTTAATTTGGATCCTTGAAGCAGGCTTTGGATCCCTTGTGTTGGATTATTTCAAACAAGCGTCCAGAACCATGTGCCGTGACTAAGTTATTAGCTGTGTATTTCATAATGTTACTGACAATATGCTAACGTGTTTTTCCTCCTCCCCCCGTCGTGAACAGATGGGTCCTTTTACTTTATTTTCCACATCAAGTATGATTATTTCTTTGTGCCAAAAGCCACCTGCCGTTCCCCGGTCTCTCCTCTAATTATTTATGTTGGTAACACACAGCAGGACTCATCATCAGTTGGATGGTGTCTTAATAAACGAAGGCACATCAACATATTGACATCATGTTCAAGGAGAAATTTATCCTCGCACAAAAGCAAGCGAAAGGGGGTTAGTGGAGCGGATCAGGCCAGGTGCCAACACCTCCGAGTCTGACCTCCTTTTGTTCTCAGACTCAAGAGTTCCCTCTCCAGCTCGCATCTCAGGAACCGTGTGATGATAATTAGGTGAAAGCCCATTAAAAAGTCAAATCAGAAAGAATACATTATCATTGAGGAAACGAGACCTGATGATTTTCAGTTTTCAACAGAGGACACAAAATTTAACTGGTGCCTAACAAACACAAGTGCATTTGTTTGGAGCAAGTAAAAGATGGAAACACACCTGGTATGGTTGTTCCAATTAATCAACAGATAAATAGATTGTTTCTGATCAACCCTCACTTTTTGTGTCAATAATTTCATAAAGAAATTGTTTTAGCCTCTTACCTTCAATATATAGGTTTGATAAAAAACTGACAGTTTATGACAGCTGACTGTTGTTCCTGTATTTTTTCGGCAGAAAGGGTGAAGTGGTCCGGTCCGTTGTGGTGAAGAGGGAGCTGAGCTGTAAGACAAAGCTCTGTTTAATGGTCAGTCTACATTCCTACCCTCACCTATCGTCACAAACTCTGGGTAGAGACCAAACGAGTGAGATCGTGGATACAGGTGTTTGAAGTCAGTTTCGACCTCAGTGGAGCTGGACTCTCCCTTAGGAATAGCAGTTATCTGGGAGAGACTCGGTAGAACCGCTGCTCCTCCACATCAAAAGGAGCCAGATGAGGTGGTTCAAGCATCTGGTAAGGATGCCTCCTGGGCACCTCCCTAGGAGGAGACCCCGGGGAAGACCCAGGACATGCTGGAGAGACTACGTCTCTCGGTTGGACTGAGAACACCTTGGAATCCACCCGGAAGAGCTGAAACAGATGGCAGTGGACAGAGATGTCTGGGCCTCTCTGCTCAAGACGCTGCCCCGAGACCTGGCTTCAGAACAAGCGGAAGATAATGGATGGATGGGTTTATATAATCGGAATCAGAATAAGCTTTATTATCATTGTACCAAGATACAACGAGAATATGTTCTTACAGTCGTCCAAAAGATGGGCGGAGTGCACGTAGTTCATATAATTTGACCTTATTTAAATATTCATTCTAAGAAAACTTAAAAAACAACAATCCACCAGGGCATGGAGACAACAGAATTTCCAAGATGATAAACACCACCGGGAGTTCTGTTAAATCCATCATTGATCAATGCAAGGAATATGGAACATGTGTACATCTACCAGGAGCAGGCTGTCCTCACAAACTGAGAGACCATGAAGGAGAACAGTGAGAGAGACCACCAAGACCCTGAGACCATGCTGAAGGAGGTACACGCTTCAGCAGGGGAGATGGGACAGATGGAGCATACAACCACTGTTGCCTCAGTTCATCACCAGTCTGAGCTTTATGGGAGAGTGGAACAGAAATGACACTGATGAGGAAAACTGAATAAATCTCCACCAGGACAGGCTGCTGAAGAGCCATTGAGCATGGAAGACAGTCTAGAGTTCACCTTGCGGTAGTGTTCTTTCATGATCTAGATGCTGGTGAAGATTCTCAGTCATCCAGGACATGATAAAATCAAAAAAGGTTCAATACAAAAACAACTGGACTTTATTTGTAGCAAGAAAACGTTTCGCTCTCCGTTCCAAAAAA
>JARVLU010001462.1:3652019-3668815 GCA_031762415.1 Simpsonichthys santanae
CCCCCCCCCCCCCCCCCCACCCACACACACACACACACACACACACACACACACACACACACACACACATCAGCCCACTCATCACCATTTGCTGAACCCTCAAACTCTTTATGACGTAACTGGAACCGCTCGGTGTAGACGGACACCAAGAACAAATGTTTGGCCATGTCGCTCGTAGCAGCCAGGCTAACAGCTGGGAGCAGGTGATATGAAGACACACACACACACACACACACTCCCCCCACCTCGAGCACGCTCATTGAGGAGTCTCTATAAATAATCGTCCAGCAATCTGCCTCTCCCTCCACTCTCTTATTAATTATTTTTACGGCCAAAATCAAACATCTGTCATGCTAGAATATACAAATTAATTATGCAGCTTCTCCCCATCAAGATCCATAAAACATCGTTCCTCCGAGTCCTGCTGCTCTCAGAGGCACAGTTAGTCAAGGGGGGGGGGGGGGGGGGGCAACTGTGTCGTCTCTGAAAGATCTGAGATGCATCTCAACCAGATAAGAATACAAAGTTGTGAGGATTAGCTCCTGATTTTCATTTTGACTGTTTAGATTACCTGAATTAAGACGACTCAGTTCAGTTAATGCAGCTGTTTGATGTGGGGACATTCGGCTGTTTGTGTAAAGATCCTCCAGCTCTTTCTCAAATAACATTCATCAACGATCCTCTTTATCCCATCAACATTTAAAATTAACCATTAAAAACGTTTTTAAAATTCCAAACAAAGCATAAAAGTGATAATCCAGATTAAATTGAAGGAAAAGTGAAAACTTCACCCGATGGCCTTCATGACAGTTTGAATTCAAGATGATGTAAAGCTCAGCGGATGTGTTGACGACAACCATCAGCTACTACCACAGAAACTTGATCTCATTTGCATTTATATACATTATAGCTAATTTTGTGTTGGGAAAGGTCGATTAGCTGTGGCAGCCATCTTGAATAAGGTTAACTTCATCATGCAGCTGGTTGTAGACGTACATTTAATGATTGCTGAGTTTCATTCAGAGTGCGTAGACGGGTCAGAACATTACATCTTTGAAAGGTTTGCTCTAATTAACCCTCAAAAAGTAGTTTAGTCTTGATTTTCCTTGGTCGGCTCGTTCTGTGGCTGTAAACCGCCCTGTGAGCAGAAACACCATGATCTTCAACGTCTACCAGCCCGCTGACAGAAGACAGCTGTCTGCCCCTCCGCCAGTTCATCTATGAGGCGTCCTGGGACTCTGCCTGCTCGCAGGTCAGGACCCCAGAGGGGAGGCACCATTTGGTACCAGTTACTGGGCGGCGGGGGGGCCCAGTGCCGTTCCTCCTCTCCTCAGTCAAGGTAACGGCGACCAGGCGAAACCTGGCAGTTCGTGTCTGGCACAGGCTGGGTCTGCAGCGAGGCGGTGAAGGACCCGGTGACCTTGAGACAGACCGGGCTCCTCCCTCTGTGCTGCAGGCTGCTCGTAAGACGAGGAAGGAGGCTTTAAACTCACGGTTACTGGACGGGGTGGGGGTGTGGGGGGGGTCTTCAGAATTTTAATGCAACGTCAGTTTGTTAAATCATGACCGTTACACCTGGTCACGCCTGAAGAAGTCGCCTCCAAACGCAACAAAAACCAGAGAAAATACATTTTCTGTGAAAATGCTGAGCTGTTTGCTCTAAAAGAAACAGAACAGGGCTAAAATGTGTTAAACACTAGCTGAAAGATGCTAAATGCTTTCTAAAAAAGCTAAACAAACGGCAAAATACTAGCTGAAATTGAAAGTTGGTAAAAAGGGTAGCTGAACTGTACAAGGTTACAAGGTAATGACTGCAAAAAGGTCAGCTAAAAGTAGCAAAGTAGTAGCTAAAGGTGGCAAAGCAGTAGCTAAAAGTTGAAAAAAGGTTAGCTAAAAACTAAAAATACCAAAATGCTAGCTAGAATTATCAAAACAATGGATAAAAGTTGAAAAAAGGTTAAATGAAAATTAAAAGTAGCTAAATGCTAAAAAAGTTGTTAGCAACAAGGTAAATGTAGTGAAACGCTACATGAAAGTAGCAAAATGTTATCTAAAAGTTTAAAAAATGCTAGCTAAAAGTAGCAAAAGACTAGCTAGAAGCTACAAGCAGCAGAACGAGGTTGTGCTTTCTGTCCGTTCATGAGATATTTTGCTAACAAGCTAACAGAAACACACATGCATTTACGTGATTGTCTTCCTTTCCTGGCAGCGAGCGTGAAAATCATCCCTGGTTCTTACAATTCAGGTCAACACACCTGGAGATGGCTTCATTTAAATACTTCTTTCTGGTGACAATAAAACCTGAACATTTAAAGAGTTTAATGGGTCTTATTGAAACCACATATTTACAGTAACAAATAACTGTCCCATTGCAATTTAACCTTTTTTAAATAATTTAAATAAATATATTTACTCATATCTGTGTAAAAAGGCCATAATATTTTTTATTTTCCATTGATTCAACCATAGAGGTTAGTCTCATTGAGCCACAAGGACTTGTTTACAAGAGAGACCTGTTTAACTAGCTAAAAGTAAATGCTAATAAAAGTAGCAAAGCAGCTGCTAAAAGCAGTGAAACAATAGCTAAAAGTTGAAAAAAGTTAAGTTCTATGTTTCCAAGTCCTGTTTGTCGCTCTCATAAGGATCTCTACGGGTCTTTGCTGTGATTCATTGTAGCTCTGTAGAACTCGTGCATTTCGAGCATCACATTGAATGAAACTCACTTTTATTTTTTTGTATCTTCTTTACAAAACCTGGACTCTGGAGCTCTCAAGTTTAAATCTATTAAAGACCACACAGTAACCTAAATACCATCCATTTTTAAGTTTTTGGCTGTTTTGTTTGTCTTGAAAATCTGTATAACCCCTGGACATTTGGTCTGAATTCTGCTCACAGCGTATGCTGATGAGTATTTGATTTCCCAGCTGGTATTGAAAACAGCTTCACTCGCCTGGAGGGAAAGTAGCAAACATTTAGTTCTGTTCTGCTGACAGTTATGGTTAGTTGTTGGTACTCATCAGTAAAAAGGGCCTCAGAACATTCTTTAGGATTATATTTTGGGCATTTTCTTCTAACTCATGGATTACCGGTAGGTATTCGTCATATTTTGATCAAATTCAAAAATGGTTAATTTTTCAACCAATGCTATATCTCACTTTGATCTATTGCTCACTGTGATGGAGCACAGATAATCTTCCTGCAAACTTTGACCTAATCCGCCTTTAAAAAAAGTATTTTTGTCTTGTAAGGAGCCTTGGCAATGCATCTCCTGTCTGCTCTCTTGTCCAGGTGACTCTCCTCCTCCACCTCTTCTTCTAGTATCAAACTGATGTTTTGCTCATAGGCCTTCAAATATTTACCCACACCTGCACAACTCACCGCCACAACTTTCACTGAATCTGCGAACCCCAGTCTGATCTGGTTTTTACCTTTGCTGCAGGACTTCTGCAGTCCCACCACGCACGCCCTTTGTCTTCGTCATCAAACAAGAAAACAAGTCAGCAATCCAAGCAATTTATGATTGTTAAGCGTGGCAGCAGAAATGATGACAAACAACACATGCTCCATTATGCCAGCTGGTATAATGATGTGGTAATGCTGGACTCATTAACTCCTGCACACAGTTTATGGTGGCATTTTACGACAGAATTAATTGATTCACACATGCACTAAAACAAAAATAACTGGAGTGAAAATGCAGTTGGACGCGAGCCCCTAATCTGTCATAAACATTTCTGGTGGTAAAACAGGATGACATTATTCATGTTAATGACTGGTCATACTCATTATAAACAACCTCAGACCAGATTTGACTGCAGAGCTGTTTTTAAGAATAATGTACTAAAGTCGGTGGTAGTAGCTGGGACTCATCTCTATAACAGACTCCAAGCACTAATAAAGCTCATCGGATCGATATTTATAATGTTGTCAGGAAATGCAGCAGGTGATGTGCATTCCTTGAGGGATCTTGCATCCATCCATCCATCAGTTAAGAAATCAACATCAACTCGTAGCTAGTTCCGGAGTGTTCAGGGAGGACACCAAGGTTTCTTGGCCAGTCAAGAGACAGTCTCTCCAGCGAGTCCTGGGTTTCTCCCGGGTCTTCTCCTAGTTGGATATGCCTTGAAAACCTCCCCGGGGAGGTTAAGGAGTCTATGGGGCATCACCAGGTATCTGAACCTTCTCACCTGGATCCTCTGAGTCTACTGGGTAGTTGAACTTCTCAACTTATCTCTAAGAGAGATGCTCCCCTGCAGAGAGAACTCACTTGGAACACCTGTATTCAAGATCTCATCCTTTTGGTCACTACCCAGAGTTCATGACCAGAGGTGAGAGCAGAAACATAGACCGACCAGTAAACGGAGCTTCGTCTTACAGCTCGGCTTTCTCTTTACCACAATGGACCGGTACAAAGAACTTAATACTGCAGATGCCACACTGATCCATCTATCCATCTCACGCTCTATTCTTCCTTCACTTGTGAACAAAACCCCGAGATATTTGAACCCCTCCACTTGAGGCAGAACTTCCCTCCCAACCTGAAGAGGACAGTCCACAGCAATTCAGAAGAACTCTGCATATGCTTGGTCTTTTGTTCCTAGTGTAAAACTATTTGGATTATTTTTCTTTTGACAGTTTTCTTGGTTTATTATTTCTTCTGCAACTTTGCAACAAGTGTTAAATAATTTTTTTATGTCTGTCTTCACTGTGACCTGGGCACTGCAGACTTTTTTCTTGGAAGGTCTGCTAAGGAACCTGTAAGGAAAATAATTTTCTTCCAGCATATGTGACAGCACAAGTCTGTAATTTTATTCAAAGAATGGACTCTTATATGTATAAAAAAAAAATGAGAGCGAGGTCAGGCTCGAACCCCAGAAGACTCCCTGTGCGGCCGTCAGCGACACTTTGAGCCATACGTTAAAGAAATCCCCTTCGGTATCGAGGATGAAACGAAGAAAGGATTTATCTGGGAGATGAGTTTCCCTGCCCGCACTGGTCGGGGTCACGTCGCCGCATATTGAGGAAATGATTTTCATCTTTTGAGCCAGACGTAAAGATAATTGTTTACAAGCTGTGCTCTGTTCCAAAACCAGAATGAAGTCCTTAATCCAAATCTCATTGTTCTGAACGGTCCAGTTACTTACCCTGCAGAAATAATCCGTCCATTAAAGCTGGGCAGATACTAGTGGTTTCACTCAGAAGCTCAACCAGTGAATTTTGGACAAAATCTTTCACAGATGTTTCGTTCTCGCTGCTGAAGCTTTAATTTAAAAAAATAAATAAATAAATAAATATAACAGTAATTTCTGTCTGTAAATGAGTCACCACAGACTGTCATGGGACCAGATCAGGATTCCTCTGACGAAACTTTTGTTTTACTGTTAAAAAAAAGTCACATTTAGTTTTGTTCCACAGAAAGAAAAGCAGCTAATCACCAAGAGAAAATATATTTTTAACTGGAAAAGTAGTGTTTTAAAAAAAAATACACTTCAATGACTGAAGCTTAAAGAAGCAGACCACTAGCTAAAACCTAAAGGAAGTAAAACATTAGCTGAAAGCAGCAAAAGGCTCAAAACTAAATTAAAATCTAACTAAATGTAGCTAAAACGAGGCTTTCTAAAAGGGAAGCTACTAGCTGAGCAAATCAGAAAGTTTTAGTAGAATGGCAGCTAAATGTATCGAATGCTAGCTAAAAGTGTTTAAACACTAGCTAAACATAGCAAAGAGCGAACAAAATTAATAAACAGCTAGTTGAAAGCTAAAAGTAGCAGAATGATTACTAAAAAATAAAAATGACAACAAAAAAATACTTTATTCCATATTTTTTTGTAAATAAAGTAAATATTTAAAGTATAAAAGCTTAAAAAAAATGTCATAACTCCTGAAGGAGCTGAGTGCTTTGATTAAAAACAAAATCGCTTCAGTAGCACAAAATGCAGATGTTGTTTTTTTCTTTTTCAAACATTAAAAAAGAGCGAATGTTGAATCGTGCAGTAATTTGCACCGACTCGTTGCGTTCTGCGTGAACATGAGAACAAGGAGACACCTTGTCTTTCTGAGGAGACGAGGAGCCTCGGCCTCCGTGGCTTAAGAGCCGCTGAAGGTTTTGTGCCTGGAACAATCTTTGTCACAGCTTGTGTCACCTCGCCGACAGATGTCTGCAAAATCAGCGACAGCCGATCACGCTGATCCCCCTGTAATCACGTGCTATGATCCCGCCGTGACACGGAGCTCTGGGAAATATGTCCGTCAGTACCGTTGCCGCAGGCAGATGCACCAGCATCCCCTGCCCAAGCTTACCACCTGCCCCCACCCCCCACCCCCGCCCAAATCCTTTCTTCTACTCCGGCGAGCTGCTTCCTTGATCTCTTCATTAACCCCTTTTCCCTCCTTGTGGGGAAAGGGTGGGTCTGCAGACATGGAGAGCTGGTCCACTAGGTTAAAGGTAGAAGACCCACAAAGATCATTAAAATGATCAAAAGAGAAACGATCAACACCTGACGTTGCTTTTGACTTTTAGTTCAACAGATTTAGGAAAAAAATAAAATAATGAAACTAAAACTGACAAAAAGGATGAAACCCTTAATATTTTGTTGCCCAAACTTTTTATTCAATCAAGTGATTTCTGTAGTTCTGATCCACCTGTCCATGTGTTCTGATCCACCTGTCCACAGGTGTTCTGATCCACCTGTCCATGTGTTCTGATCCTCTTGTCCACAGGTGTTCCGGTCCACCTGTCCATGGGTGTTCTGGTCCACTTCTCATAAGCAAACTGCTCCAGCTGTCTCAGATCTGACGGTTAGTTCTCCAGATGTTTCAGCTTCTTTCTCATATGTTCATCATTATTTAGATCGGGGCTCAGAAGAACACTTCAGAACGGTCCAGTCTTTGGTTCTGATCCATTCTTGTGTCTCTTTAGCTGTGGGTTTTGGTGTTTTATCCTGTTGAAGGACCTTAGAGGACCTGGAGCTTTCTGACCCTGGGCTGCACATTTAGCTTCAAGACACCCTGACCCAGATGTAGCACAGCGGGCCCAGAACAGAACCGAGTCTCCTCCATGTTTCACTGTAGGAACAGGGTTCTGTTCTTCGGAGCTGATGGGACTCGATGTCAAAAAGCTCCAGTTTTGTCTCATCTGTCCAAAGGACGTTCCAAAGCTTTGTGGCTTCTTAACGTGCATTTAATCAAATTTAAATGTGTTTAAACAAACTGTTTGTGTAAGTTTTTATGATTTGGTGTCCTCCTCTGTCGTCTTCTATTAAGTCCACTTTGTCTCAATCAGACTAATGGTGCGATTTAAAACTGATGACCTTTGACCTTGGAGTTGACCTCTAATGGACGTTGTTCTGGACTCTGGTTACCATTCCTCTTATCCGTCTCTTCAGTTTATTGGTGTGGCCACACCTCAAGTCATTGTCAACAGTCCTGCACATCTTAAACTTCTGAACATGTTTGTCTTCCAGCGTCGCCGTTTCTTCAGTCAGTTTCAAGTTGTTTCAGTGACCTCAGTGGTTTTTGTCTTTAACAGACGGGCACAAACCAGTTCATCCTTCTCTGTGCACGGCACGGACCAGCGCTGCGTGTTGGTTTATGCTTACCTTGTGTTTCTGACCAGGTCATGCGTGATGTGACGCTCAGAGATGCACAGCTGCTGTCCCTGACCAGCCCTTCCTCCCCCGTGGTCAAAGTTGCAGCTCAGAGAAAAGGCCACACAAACACAGCCTCGCTGGAACACAAAGTGGCATATGCTCAACCGTGGACGCCACATCAGACGTTCTTGCAGAGCTCAGCTCGGTGAGGGCCCCGCGGGGCAAAATGTTTCCAAACAATTTCACGTTGAACCCTCGCGCAAAGAAAGAGGAGAGCTTTGCATATTTCAAGCGCGCGGCACATTTCTGCCGCCGGCCTCTGCAAAACCTTGACAAAGGTCAGAACACGTTGGTCTGATTTTTGTTATTAGGGGTGCTTTAAAGAAAAAGTCAAACCTCGCTGCTGATCACTCTGCCTGGAAGCCACTTTCGTCATCTGTGGCCGTTCAAGCATATGCTCAGAAGATGATAAAAAAGTAACGTTTAACATGGCAGGGGGTTGAATTTAGTTCCAGGCTGCATCTAGCAGCTCAATCCTTCCCTCTGGAAACCTTTTTAATACAAGGTAGTTAATGCCACCGGTCGCGATGATGTTTTTTGCACAATATAATTTATAGATGATAGGGGTCCATAAATGGAAAGCCTTGTAAAATATTTCCATTATGTGGAGAATGTCAGTGGGTAATAAAGACTTTACTCTGCTCTTTATGACTCTCAATCTGTTGTTGTTCCTGGCAATTCTTAAATATGTTAAAATTCTCTAATGGGAGTCTTAAAAAAGAAGCAAATATCGGACAAAGTGACTCCTGGGATGTGACTTTTTGACTGGGCATAAAAAGGACTGGAAGTTTGGTGAGTCCTCTTTTTATTATCTCGCCTCGCTTATATTTTTTTTATTCAGAAATTATACATCTTTCCTTAACAGTGCTGTAAAGGTTACACAGTCGTTTAAGCAGCAGTTCAGACAGATTGATGTTTATGTCATTACAGCAGCAAATGAAATGTGCCTCTTTCACCTCTTACTCCAGCACAAAGTGGAAATGAGCTTCAGCCATTGATGACATTGGAGATACATCAGAGTCAGGGAGGCAGCGGTTATTACCTGATAGAGCTCAGTTTACCTGCTGCTGTTTTAATACCATGACAAAGCACCCTCTTCACTCACTCTGACTGCCAGTGTTCACACTCGTTTCCCACCGTGGTGATCTGACAACGTTTACGCTTTCTCACATTTTAAAGGGCTATTTTTAGAGTCTTTGATTTATTCCGACCGCTCAGACTAAAACTTCATCCCAGCACTGCTTCTGCTCGTCCAGTTCCATCAGTGTCTTGTTACCCATGCACCGCGGTCCGGTTTTCAGAAAACCAGACCAGAGGTTTACCGTCCGTCACCAATTAAACCAAAGTGAGAAACCTCTGCCGTCGTATTTCAACCGTTTACTGTCAACAACGCTTCAGCTTGATTAAAACAAACTGGTCAGAGTGCTGCAGAAGATGGGACCACAAGTCTAAAAGACTTTTATCTACCCCCCCGTCTGTCGTCTCTCCGTCCATCCCTTCTCCCAATACATTAGACCTACAGTAAATACGTTATACATTCCCAACAAGAGTCAGTCAAATCATTAGGAAAATAAATGGGTCTTTTGTTTGTGAAATCTCTTTATTCCAACCTTAAAGGTACTCATCATATCATGAAGACCAGTCAAAAACATTTTCATAAAATTAGAATAGGATAGTCTTTATTGTCATCATCCAGCCTGAGCAATTTAATGGTTTCTCAACTGAGAGTTAAAAAAATACAACATGTATACACAACGATTCAACGCAGACAAAGATCTCTATACACAAGAAACATTGGTCCCGAAAACACAGAGACCTGCCGGTACTGGTCAGAAGAACACAGGTGAGGTAGTGGAAGCATTGCACTAGAGGACACTTGTGCTTAGGGAGTTTAACAGATATTTAGAGACTGGATGGTCCATGGGAAGAACCTGTTTTTGAGTCTTTGAGAGGCCCTTAATGCTCCTGTACCTTCTGCTTGAGGACAGCAGGCTGAGTAGGTGGTGATCTGGATGGAGATGGTTTAAGGATCCTCTTTTTCCCTGGAGAGACAGCTGGAGCTGGTGATACCATTGAGGGATGGGAGAGTATGGCCAGTTACTCTCTCAGCAGTCCTGGTCACCTTCTGCAGCCTCTTCTTGTTGGCGGTGGTGGAGCCGGCGTACCACACTGTGATGGCGTTCACCAGCACACTCTCTATGGTGGAGTGATAGAAGGTTACTAACAGCTTAGCCTCCAAGTTGTTCTGTCTGAATACTTTCAGGAAGTGGATTTGCTGCTGGGCCTTCTTAACCACCACTGTGGTGTTGACCAACCAAAAAGGTTCTCTGAGATGTACGTCCCCAAGAGTTTGAAGTGGGGGACTCTCTCCATGTTGTCACCATTTATATAGAGTGGGGCAGGAGAAGCCTTGCTCTTCCTGTAATCCAGGACCACCTCCTTGGTTTTCTTGGTGTTGAATGACAGATTGTCCCTGGCACACCACTTTGCCAACCGCTGCACCTCGTCCTATACTCCGACTTGTGTCCAGCAGTTATAAGTCCTACTAGAGTGGTGTCATCTGCAAATACGACGATGGTGTGATGAGAGGAAGTGCAGTCATGGGTATAGAAAGTATATTAAATGTCTTTAAATAACTAATGTGTAGGCAATTTTTATGACAAGCTGCCAGCTGTCTTTTTTTTTTAACCTTTTTTAACCACACACTTAGACTAGACTTGAGTTGGCAAGAAGTTTTACTCTGTAAACGTATGGGTTTAGAAGTTTGTTTGACTGCTGAGCCTTGTCTTCATGGCACCCAACCAAACAGTTCTTCAGTTTTTTGTGTTTCAAAGCAGATTCACTGTTTGTGCACCTGAACATCTCATGAGATGTGCACCTCTCTGACTCCACCATATTTGTTTACCCACACAGTTTACCACCAGTCTAATGAAGGTCACATGACTCGAGTTTCCATGTAGTGTTTAAACATTGTACATCAATGGAAAACTACTGGAGTAAACTCTTTCAAAGTGCAACATTCGATTACGTTTGCAGTGAGTAACTTTAATGTTTTTGTTCCTACGTTTACTTTTGAACATGCTGCTGTTTAACTACAGCTGTGACTTTTATCTTCTGGAAAGTCGACCTGGAACATAAAACCAAATAAGTTACAAAATATAACAAAACTTTTAGCTTTGCCATAGTTTTTAACAAAGGAACTTCAGTTTCTGCAGTTTGTTGGCGGTGCATGCAGCCCGCTCCACTGCAGACAGTGAGTTTGGGGACATTGCTGAAGCACAGCAGAGAGGGATGACGTAGAGACTCGCACACCTGCCTCCACCCTCATTCGCCCCACCCTGGGCCCATGAGCAAGGCTTTTAACCCCCACCATCTGCTCCCTAAAACAGGTCTCTCTTGAAAATGAGTTCTCGTGGCTCAATGAAATTACCTGTATAAATAAAGGGTAAATAAAATAAAATAAATAAAAAAGTAGGGGTGCACGATATTATTGGTATCGGTATTGGCCGATATAGTTGAAGTTAAATATCGGACGTCGGCCATTCCATCAAAATAACTCACCAATATTAAAAAAAAACCCGCTGTTTTGTACAACCCAGTGACAAGGACGCCTGCAGCTCCAGTACAACGTGATGACGTCACACGCACCTACCTGATCTGATCATGGCAGAGAGGAAGAAGTAAAATGTCGGCGGTGTGGAAGGTTTTTTTCCGCTGAGGATGTCAGATTCCGAAGATTTATGGACTATATTGAGCCTCGTTACATCGTCCGCAGTCAGATATTTTTCTGACGTACCTTACCCAAGTCATAAGCCGTCATTTCCGACGTCATTGAGAAGCTAATAGCCGATAGCACTTTGTGAGTTTTACCACAGACATTTGGACGTCGTGTTAGCCCCGTTAGCTTGATTAGTCTTACGGAACAATGGATAGACAAAAACTTTGATGTTAAAAAATCTGTCCTTCATGCACAGGAGTGCAGATGATCCCACACTGCAGCTGGAACAAGCCTCCACATGTGAGACAGCATCACAGGTGACTAATGCTAATAAATAACATTCAACACTTTTTATTTAATATAAGTTAAAGTGCTATACATATCATATGGCCGTTAATGAATACTGTATATGTCACCAGCTGTTACAGCTGTTGCACAATTTTTGTAACAAATAAGCCTAAATGAAAGAGACATGTTCTGACAAAGGAACGTATATAAAATATCAGTATCGTTTATCGGCCAAATAGGTTTTAACTTGTATATCGGATATTGGCCAAAAATCCAATGTTGTGCATCCACCTCAAAGGACGTGTTTTACTAATTCACGTTGAGGTAATCGAGTCCTGCTTTAAAATGATGCTGTATATAACCATCTGCTACACAGGGATGTTCAAATTTAATAATTATACAGATTGTAGATATAAAGTGTTTAAAGAACTTTGACAACAGTTTTATTGTGATTTACAACATTACAGTACTTAATAAAATCTCTTTTTTTTTTTCTTCATTCTTGTCACCGTCCTTAGCAAGACCTTTATATTTATTCATATTAATCTGATTTGGGTTGTATTGACGTATCACCCAACTAAATTCAAAGTCGATGCAGATGTTGGACAGTTTAGTTGAATCAGCCAGAGCATTTTGTACTGCTGTCACTGCCATGTGCACTTCACAACTCATAATCTTCATCTTAAACTTCACATCTGAGTTTATTATTCCTCTCCCTTCTTAATATATGCAAAGACTTGTTTAACTGAAACCCTGATTTTAGCATAATCAGCTTTCTGCAGGAAGCTGGAGGCTCTGTAGACACATACACACACTCCTCTGGGATCCCCTGACCCTCTACCCCATCACCCCCACCGACATGTGTTTATTTATGTGTCACAATATCATCTGCCCACAAACGTCTGTCCATCCTTCCCCAAGAAAGAATAATCCGCAGGATGAAAAATGTCTCAATATGTCGCAGTATGAGCTTAGCCTATATGGCGCAGCGGCTCAACCTCAATACATGTGTTCACATCACCCTGCTGCTCCTCTGCATCACTAAAAGCTCTGTGATGTGACATAAGCATCGTCTGATTCAAGGATGAGGCATCTGTAACCCGTCCCTTTCAAAATGTGCAGATCCGTTTTCTCTTTGCCGTTGTCATAAATATCATGAAATCAAATTAAATGTGTCTCCGTGACAACACCAGATGCAGTGCAGGAGCCAAGGGGTGGCCAATGGTGGCCTTGACCACCACAGAATAAACTTAAGCCACCCCAATAATTTAAGGAAACTATATTTATAGACAATATGATGGGGGAGTGGTGGTGCAGAGGTTAGAGAAGGTGGACCTGTGATCTGAAGGTCGCTGGTTAGACCCCCTGGACCAACATTAAAAATGTGGGTGGGAAGGTGAAGCACACACAACGTGACCTGCCTCCATCCTCATTTGCCCCATTCTGAACCCTTGAGCAAAGCTCTTAACCCCCACCACAACCCCCAGGTGCCCCATGGTAACTCTCTGCTCCACACAGAGAGCTGTGGTAGCTCTGTGGTTGCAGGAAACGCATCCGGCGTACAAACAATTGCCAAGTCTTCAAATGAGTTAGTTCACTGTGGCGAACTCTGAAGAAAGTAGCAGCCGAAAGAGGGAAAGATGATATGAGCGATATAAGAACTGAAAACCATAGATTTCTCAAATGATCAGGGTCATCAGTTTACATATGGAGGTGGCCATTTTGAATTTCCATGTGGTAGCCCAATCCTCAATAGTGTCCTTTCTTACACCTAGATGCAGCAGCACACCAAAATGGACGTCAGTACCGTACTTATTTATCACGTTTTCATGCTCGCAACATGCACTGACGAACAGATGGAGAATGTCTCCAATTCCCCTCTTCGCTCCGTGACAAGAGAACACTAAAGTCTAACGTTTCTTGAAGGAATGCATCTCACCGACCGCCTTTCATGCCACAATTTCAAACCACAGTCTTGAGTTGAGAAATGAAGCTACATCCCTGAAAATAATGAAGGAAATGATGTTTAACTGTGGGGTAAGGGTTTGTCTGGAGAAATTGTTTCTCACATAAGGTGATTAAGATGATACTTTATGAGCTGTTTGATTTCCAGAAAATTGCTTGTTTGAAAAACTGTCCATTTTTTTGTCAAGCTGTGTATCGATGTGTGTTGGTTGGATAGAGAGCAGCAAATGTTTAAGGGTTAAATACAAAGTACTCCCTGATTCTAACATCAGCTTGGATTTCTTACTCAAAGTATCATCGAAGGTCAGTCTCATGACTCAAGTTTCCATGTAGAGTTTAAGCATTGTACATGTGCATCCATCCATCCATCCATCCATCCACCTATCTTACAGCGGTGTCTTGCACGGTCTGTTAGCACTCACTGGCTGTCAGCTACTACTACACCACGTTTTAGCTCAAACTGGGTAAAAATGGCTGTTTTAGTGATTTTTGTTTCTTCTATAGAATAAGGTTGAGTCTGAAAGTTGATCAGTTTTAGGCGTAGAGCCAGTCAATACTTTCTAAGAGTTTTGTTCTTTAAATCCATTCAGTGATTGTTGAGGCATTTCTCTTAAGGTGCAGACAAAAGCGTAAGGCGCCGTCTCTGTGGTGAGCGATGACAGATGAGTTGTAAGGCCTGTTGTACAGCGTTGGTGCTGCAGGACGAGCAACACCTAGTCCTGTTAAACAGACAGGTTTGGAGCCAACAGTCAAACTGCTGTCATTAATGAGGAGAAACTCATGAAGCTTCTCAGTATTTTGGTATTATTTTGGTATTAAATCACCCCCCCCCCCCCCCGCCTGCTCAACACGGAGCCCCGTTAAAACGAACCCCTCTATTGTCTGCTGATGCCGGTTTCACTTACAGGGAGATGAAAAGATTAGGAGCTCAGGCATCGCATCACTTAAGGGTCAGTAGATTAGTGTTTTAATCCGTTGGCCCAAAAACTGCACCATCACCAGCATCATCATCATCATCATCATCATGAAGGGGATCAGCAGAACTTTGGCACAGATGTCTTCGGCTCATCCTTACTGTGCTGAGGGAGCGTGTTCTGTACGGTGACGGAGGCGTAAGAGCTTTCACCGACTGCCGTCATCTCACTGAGTCATGTGGAAGTTGACACGGAGCGGGAGTGTGAAACCGACACGAGCTTTTATCCGTCCTTTGTTGCCCCTTCTGTCCTGGAAGCCATCTGCTGCCAGTTGGCTGGAAGTTTTCAGCAACAACAAGGACTTCAGTTATTCAAAGGTGGAAACTAGTGGAAGACAAACAAAGGCAAATAAAATTCATAACTAAATTAATTTGTTAAACACGTTAATCAGAAAGTTTTTGAAAGTTACTCAGAATTACAGAAAATGTGTTTTCTGTGAAAATGTGAACACTTATAAGCTGAATGACTGAATGACAGCCGAAATCTGAAGAACACTGGCTAAAACTGAAAGTTACAAAAAATAAAATAAAACTAGCAGAAAGCAAAGTAGAAAAAAACTAGATAAAGTATGAAAGGCTAACTAAAATTAGCAAAAGACTAGCTTAAAGCAGCATAAGGTTAGCTAAATACTAAAAGTAATCAAAGATTATCTCATTGTTAAAGTATTGTAAGGCTGGAAAAAGAAGCGCTAAGTGTTAGTAATAGCAAAAGGCTATATAACGGTAGTGACAAGTTAGCTAAAATAGCAAAGGGTTAAGTAAAAGTTAAAAGCAGCAAAACACTGAAAGCAGCAAAAAGGCTAAAAGCAGCATTAGGTTAGCTAAATGCTAACAGTAGTAATGCTAGCTAAAATTAAAGTAAAAACAAAGTTTTCTTGTATATGTTAACAAATTGTTGTAGACCCCACAGAAGGAAGGAAAGGACTTAGCGGCTGTTCTTACCGTATTTTTCTGTCTATAAGTCGCTGTATTGGCGGTCGCGGGAGCGTGCATGGAGGACTTTAACAAGAATTTAACAAGACTAACCTTAAAAACTATTATTTCTTTGATTGAAATTAGAGTAAAGACGTGTCTCAGTTTAACTTTTCTTTAATAAATGCACAACTGTCAAATCAGCTTTATTTTCAAAAGTATTTGCTGCCACAGTGCTCCAGGAGCATGCAGAGGGAGGAATTCAGGGAGGAACGCTGCGCATTTCTTAGAAATTTAACAAGATAACAACCTAAAACAATTATTTGTTTGCTCAACTTTATAATAAAGGTGTGTCTCAGTTGAACTTTTACTTAATAAATGCACTTCAATGGTCAAATCAGCTGCATTTCGCCGGGGCAGCGCAATGAAATGAAGCTGATTTGACGGTTGTTACAGGTGAGCTGGACGAAGGTGGCAGTCTATGGCAAGTTGATTGTGTCATTAATAGCTACTTTTACTTATTACATGATACAACGGCATGCCATAATACTCGAGTGCCATCTAGCCACTGAAAATGGTAGTGTTCAATATTTTCAATGTCAATGAATGAAAACGGTCAAATCTCAGCCAAATAAATGTGGGAAAAATCTATAAATAAGTCACTTTGGTGTATAAGTTGCAGGGTATGCAAAATAGGCAAAAAGGTGAGACTTGTAGACCATAAAATATGGTACTTGTAAAATACAGTACTGTACTTGTGATTTAAAATACATCTCAGGTGATTACAGCCTGAGGTCAGTTTTGAGGGGTACACTCACACCTGATGGTTAATGTGTCTCTGAAAACTGTTTACAACAGGATGTCCTTTACCTGCTCAGTGTGCAGGTGTTGGCAGCCATTTTATTGTCCTTTGTCGCAGATTGTGGCAGGAAATTGGAAATCCCTACGTCTGTCCATCTTGTGAACATGACTTAAAAAAATAAGTGAGAGACCGACTTCCATTTTGGAGTATGGCTGCATCTAGGCATAAGAAAGGTC
This sequence comes from Simpsonichthys santanae, assembly GCA_031762415.1. Classification (NCBI taxonomy): domain Eukaryota; kingdom Metazoa; phylum Chordata; class Actinopteri; order Cyprinodontiformes; family Rivulidae; genus Simpsonichthys; species Simpsonichthys santanae. The sequence continues at coordinate 3,668,563 of JARVLU010001462.1, forward strand.
ACTTCCGAAAAGTTGGGTTGCCACATTCAAATCCAAGATGGCCACCACCATTTATATGTACAAACCAGCTACCCCAATTATTTAGAGGAACTATTAATTCAAATTTTTATATTGATTAAAGTGTCTTCTTCTTTTGGCTTTTCCATCTTCAGGGGTCGCCACAGCAAGTCATCCTCCTCCACCTCACTCTGTCCTCACTCCAACTACCTTCATGTCCTCTCTAACTGCATCCATATATCTCCTCTTTGTCTTT
>JARVLU010001462.1:3686257-3697946 GCA_031762415.1 Simpsonichthys santanae
TACATCCTGTCTTCTTTTTGAAGAAATGTTATCAGTTGTGTTGAGGGACCAACTGACCAAATTGAAGTCCATAGTTACGATTCAGAAGATTTTGTAGAAGAGAGGCTCTCAGACAGTTTCACAGACAAGACAAAGCAAAAGCAAAGCGGAAACCGAGAGGAGGCGTCCGCCCTTGAGAAGAGCAAGTGTTGAAGTGAGATTACATGACACAACAGCATGCCATACTGCTCGAGTGCCATCTAGCAGTTGAAAATGGTAGTGTTCAATATTTTCAGCTGGAATGAATGAAAACGGTCATATCTCAGCCAAAAACTGGTTTATAAATTTGGAGGTGGGGGGGGTGATGAATGTTGCTTCGGTGTATAAGTCGCAGATTATATAAATTATGCAAAAAGCAGCAACTTATGGACTGAAAAATATGATAATCTGATGCAGTCCATGATAATTTTTTGTTATATTTGAATTTATACTTTACATTAATTTCTTTTTAAAAAAGTACTTAAAGTACATTATATTTAAATATAAAAAAAAAAGGAAGTCAAGCAACACATTTGTTGAAAAATATATTTTAGAAAGTTTTTTTTATTTTTTTTATCATAATGCAAATTAAAGCAACATGTTGCTTCTGATGCAGCACTAATGCTGCTGTTGGACCAAAATTCAAACCTTTTCTGTAACAACTTGTAAAATCTAAATGTAAATCTGGGTTCTTGAAAAAGACTGACACATTGAAACAAGCAATTTATAAAAACATTAAAATCTAACATGATCTGGATTTAAAGAGCCTTCAGAGGTGAACGTAAAGAAGACGAGTCCACATCGACTTCACCTGTTTTTTTATTCTTGAGTTTTATCGTCCGACAGAGCGAACTGTGACCACAGGGCTGTTTTATCTCTACACTGAAGATTTAGTCGCACGCTGCTTTAAATATTATTGGTTTTTCCTCCTCGTGGATCTCTCTTCATGGGGCATCGAGCTTAATTTAGTCTTTGAGTGAAATGGAGGGAGCTCATCGCTCTTTCTGGTAAGTGAAGGAACTTTGAACTCAGTATGGCTTTTTATGCTTCAGATGAACTATTTTGAATTTTAACACGTTATCCTTCAGGTTTCAGTTCTCTGTTTTCAATGGGATGGGTTTCATAAATCTACCTGCTGCCAAAACATCTATGCTGATGTTTGTCTGCGTTGGGAGCTCTGGATGATGCTGTTAGATGTAGTTCAGTGGAGCAGACCTAGTCAATGTTCCAGTTGTCATTGCATCAATAAACCACACACTCTGAAGATGTTTCAGAAATGGTTAATCTGACTTGTGCACACATTTGTTCCACCTTGGCTTCAACTTGTCATGTGCATAGCTTCTTATTCTGCAGGAACCACCTCAACTGACTCCTTTTGATGCGGAGGAGTAGCGGCTCTGCTCGGAGCTTCGAGATAATGGAGCTCCTCGATTGATCTCTTAAGGATGAGCCCGACCACTAGGGCTTTGACTACTCGAGTAATCTTCACATCGATGCCCAGGACATCTGTCGAGTTTTTTAATTTCATGTCGAGTATTCGTAGTGATGTCATTACGTCGCAGTTACGTCATTGCGTCACATGTCTTGATCCGCACCGAGCGTCGGCTAGCTAGTAGAAGTGTGCTGGTGAAGATTCTCAGTCACGCAGGACATGATGAATTAAAAAAAACATTCAATACAGTTGTTTTTGTATTGAACGTTTTTTAATTTACTAGTAGAAGCTACAAAGTTGATTCCTCTATGCGGTCGGATGGTGTGCATGCGAACCGGTGTTGCAACATATTCTGTGACCACCGTATGTTGTGACCGTAGGGGGCGGTGTTGCATGCACTGTTGCAGGTCACAGAATGTGGTGTAACACCGGGTCCAGTTGACCGAACCAGAGCCAGCTTCCTCTGACCTTGTTTCACAAACAAAAAGCAAAAAATATTAATCTCAAAACCTAAAAAAAAAAAACTATAAACATATTAATCTCTAAAACTAAACCTAATGTGCAGCACCGCAGGCGGTGGTGCAGGGTGGTTGTCCGCCCCACTGTCAAATGGTAGGTAGGAACATACAACACGCTCCCAAAGTCTTGTTGGTCTTTTTTTTTTTTTTGTTGTTGAAAATGACATTTTTTTGGCTGTTTTATTTATTTATTTATTTTTTTATTTATTTATTTTTGCATCTTGAGATCCTATGATGTCATCAACTTCTAGAGTTCTACTTGAGTTTATTATGTCAATGTCGAGTTTTAAAATGATGTACTCGTTCAACCCCTACCGGCCACCCTAAGAAAGAAGTTCCTTTTGGCTGCTTGTATCCAGGATCTGGTTCTTTCAGTCATGATCCAAACCTCATGACCACAGCTGAGACTTGGAACGTAGACAGACCAGTAAATCTGGGGTTTTGCCTTTGGAATCAACTCTTTCTTCACCATGACCGACCAAAACAGCGCCCTCATTACTGAAGATGAGGCCCCAATCTGTGGGTCCATCTCCCGCTCCATCCAGCGATCACTCATGAACAAGACACGCAGATACTTGAACTCCTCCACCTGAGGCAAAGTTTCCCCCGACCCAGAGGGAAGTTCTACTTCCGGTGCTGACTCTCACTTGGTCTAGATCCGTCTAACTTCAGGCACAAGCAGATATGTCTGCATCTCCTCGTAGAACCACGTTTGTTTACATTCTGACATTTTAAGGAATACATATGCTTTTTAAAGTAAATAAAACTAGTGCTGTTGTTGTGGGGGGTTTTAAATGGTGGGTGATTCTTGTGAAGGAGACGCTCATGATGGACTTCTAAGAACCGAGCTGACAGGGTCACCCAATGGAAAGACTCGAGCGGCGCCAAGTCCAGCCCATGGGAAAATGTTACAAGTGACAAAGAGACATTGAATTGAAGGTACAACTCATCATTGTTCTTCTGTTGAGCTCGAATCATCGACTCGATTCATCCGAGTCTGCAGCGGTTCCGAGGATTCAGCCATTTTTATGTGAGCCCAACAACGCATGGACTTAGCAGCAGTCTACGAGAGGATCCATTCATTCAACCTTTATTTGTACAGGTTAGTCTCATTGAGCCTCAAGGATAAGTAGGATCCTGGTTAACTAAGACTTTGGACTCGTGAGTCCCGATTCAGTGATTTGAATCAACACCCTGGGTGAGTCGTTAACCGACCAGCTCAGTATTTAGCGTTGTGAAACCAGCCTAAACGCACAAACAGCCCAGATAAACGTATTTATAACACAATGTCAGAAATGATCAGGTTACAAGTAACATCCTGTCTGGACTGAACACTGCATGCAGTTCCCCCATAAATAAAGTCCCGTTCCTGTTGTCCCTCGTCTCTGCAGCAGGCCCGGCCCGGCCCGGCGTTGTGAGAGCTCAGTCTGACATGCTGGCTGTTGGGAGTGAGCCATCTGCAGGGAGTGGCTGCCAACAAGAGCAGAATGTCATTATGAGTGGAGGCTGCTGCGGGCCTGCCTCCATCAGAGGGAATTCATCACCACAAGTGATGATGATAATGGACTTTGCTGCAAATGGCTGTGGACGAGCCGCGTTTCTGGCAGGCGGCGCGGCAGCCGACTGGAAATGTTTACCCCTGAAATAGAAAAGAGGGGATTTTTGGAATTCCAGCTGGGATTTAGGATGTCCGGCATGTTGATGCTGATTATGTTTTGTGTTTGTGTGGACTGCTGCATCAGCAAAATCAGCAAATAATCCAGAGGGAGGCTTTTATAGAACTTGCAACTTTTATAAAGTTCAAAATGTTTAACGCCATTTACAAAATAATTCCCCCCTTATAGAAACATTTCTTCAGAAACTCAAATCTGCTCCAACATAAAAACTCTAGTTTTCTTCTGCTGTTATTTATTTATTTATTTATTTAGTGTTACACTTCTGCTAGGTTTAGCTAGTCTTGTGCTGTTTTTAGCTTCTAATGAACCTTTAAATACTTAATTAGTATTTCATTACATTTATCTCTAACTTACCTTTGACTAATGTGGCTTTTTCTACTTTAGCTTTATGCTAAGTTTAGCTTTTTGATAAGTTTAGCTTTTTGCTAAGTTCAGCTTTTTGCCAACTTTTGCTCCATAAACATTTTTACCACTTTTGGCTTTTAGCTAGTGTTTTCCTAGTAATGTCCTTTAGTATTTTTCCTGAGAGTTATTATTATTGTTGTTGTTGTTATTATTGTTATTATTATCATCTAATATTTTAGCTCGTGTTCTGCTTCTTTTGGCTAACAATCTGCTGATTTTGGGTTGTAGTTAGTTTTTTGTTGTAAATTTAAGTAGCCTTCAGTCAACAAATTGCTACTAAAGTGTTTAGCTAGCCTTTTAGCCATGTTTCTTGGCCGTGCTACATTTGAGTAGTTCTTTGCTGACTTTAGCCAGTATTGTTCTCCATTTGTAGCTAACATTTTGCACTTTTTAGATGGTGTTTTGCTCATTTCTACATGGTGTTTTGTTACTTTTTACAAAGTATTTTCACACTTGGCTGGTAATCATTTTAATACATTGATCATTTATTTAGCTTTTTCCTGCCTTTAGTTAACCAATTGTTACATTTAGGTGGACTTTTGATACTTTTAGCCTTTATATTTTTAGCATTTGTCTAGTCTTTTGATACTTTGGCTAGCCTTTTTGTAGCCGTTACTACCATTAGCTAATGCTTTGTCTCTTTTGACTTTTAGCTAGCGTTCTGATATTTTAGTTTTATCAGCTAGATTTCAGCTTCTTCACCTAACTTCAGCTGTCTCTCAGGTCTCAGCTGTATTTTCACATAAATTGTGTTTTTCTTTGGTAATATTTATATTGATTACTTGGTAACTGTTTTCATGATCTTCACCACACAAATCATTAGTTCCTAAAAGTTTGTTTGGCCTAAAATAAAAAATAAAAAAAACACTTTTCCACCAACATCACTGATTTATGTTTTCGGTACTTTTAGTGTTTTATAACTCTTATTCCATAATTGGTCATTTCCATTTAGTTCAACACCCTTAGCGCCCAGGGATTTAAAAATAATTGTACATTTGCTGGACTTCTTAAACCAAAACCAATCAACTGGTAAATAATCGGCCTGAACCGTAGAACAAACTGTGACGGCTCCATTACGGTCCACAGGAAGAGGAAATGCTAACGAGGCCGCTGCTCGTTATAAACTGTTGGCTGGTTGTGGAGGTTTTCCCCTCGCTCCTCTTTGACACAGTCTCGTTCAGTGAATCAGAAATGCCTCGTTAAAGTGCAACACTTGAAAGCCCCCGCGATCCGACGTGAGGTCCACATGAGAGGGAGCAGGTAAACCAGCGCAGCCGTAGACGGTTGACCGAATAATTAGCAGTCTCAACCTCCTCGTGCTCCTCAACGCAACACTTGGTCGTGCGTATTCGAATATTTGCCCCGCTCTGCCGTTTTAATGAAATTCTTTCACTGACAACAAAGAGAGGGCAGCGGGTCTCGTCAGCAACGTTTTGGACTCGCCTAAAGGTTGCCCGGCTCTGCCTGTGATGCAGAACATCTTTCGGGTGTTTTTGAGGCACGCAGCGGAGCGAGAACTTTCTGGCTGCTGATGTGACAGTTGCACTCTGGCTTTCAGTTCAGTGGACATGTTGTGGAAAGCGGGAGGATGGTACCCAACTTATCTGATTACCGACGATGTACATCACACATGCCCCTCCACCCACTCCACCGCCCGTCGGCTGAGCGGGAGTGAAAGGATGCTGGAGCTCTGTAAACGAGGCTCGACTGACTCCGTGTCAGATGTTTTTTGAGGATCAGACCAAAGGAGAAAATAGACTTGATTCATTTGGTGATCAACTTCATTATGGTATGGTCTGAGTGTTTTTACGTCTGGTTGGATAATTCTAGGATATTCTTGTTGCTACCTCCCTAAAATGCACCACACTGATTAAAACAGGAGATGAAGACCTCCTCCCATGCCAGCGTTTTCCACCACGATCATCTCTTGTTGAGAAATCATGGCGTTGAAGTTGTGGGGTGCTCAAGCACCCCTGAAAAATTAAGAACCATCATTAGGATTTTTTTGAGGAAGCTTAGTTCTCAGATCTTAGATTCACCGAAATAATTAATACGCTTGAAATAAGTATGGAACAAATTATGACAGTCTTAAACGGGCCAGTCAAATCTGATTTATTTTTTTATTTTTTATTATTATTACTAGAGTTGAATCCTCAGTGCCACCTGTCAATCAATCCAGCAGGCTTGTCAGCGTCTGACCAGTCAACGTCAGTGCCAATTTATTTATATGGCACGTACAAACAACAAAAGATGACCAAAGTGCTTTACAGTTTATTCAAATAAAAAAAAAAAATAAAAAACAAGAAAAAAAAAAAACAAACATCTTGTCCCATAGTGATACGCCCCTTATCTGCAGGAGCTCCACCCACTTTTCCTGTGACAACATTGTGGGCTTAGCATTACGAACACCTTGCGGTCAGAGGTTAATAGTTAAATTAAAAGTTAGTGCTCAAAGATGTGCTTAGTTTTGTGTGTTTTATTTATAGATGCAACTATTCTTGCTGTGATCCTTTAAAAGCCTTTTTGGTGGCTGAGCTCTTGGTTTACGGCCACACCACCCTGAACATGCCCGATCGCGTCTGATCTTGAAAGCTAACCAGGGTCGGGCCTGGTTAGTCCTTGGATGGGAGACCGCTTGGGAATACCAGGTGCTGTAAACTTTTCTCACAAACCACACCATGGGGTGCGGTGTTCAAGCCAAGAGCTGTAGTCAGTACTGGGGGGGGGGCTCAGCCCCCCTAAAGGTCAGATCCTAGAATCGCTCCTGGTTGCAGCTACTTCCACACAAGTTTTAGCTAAATATCTGTAAATTTGACTGAGTTATAACCATTTTTTTGTTTAATAAGTTTGATTATCATTTGTGCCCAGATTGATTCACACGCTTGACGCAGTGGTTTCCCTCGTGACACGATGCGTGTGAGACGTTTCCACATCAGTAAACGTTTTGTACGCCTGTCGACAGGCAGACATGTTGAGGTACAGTCTCCGCCCGTACGTTCGTAAACTTTCTTATCCTGCTCATAAGTTCTGCCACTCGACTTATGCATCGTCCATATTCGGAGTGTCACGTGCACTTTTCTTCACCCCAGCTTCACGGTCAAGGTCACAAGTCAAGGTCATAGTTTATACACTTGTCTGGGCCATTGCTATAGATTGCAGTATAATAGTTTGCCGACGAGCGTATAATGTGCTGGATGTGGTTCTTGCTTCCATTTTTTTAATTACGTTTCTCATTTTGCAACGACTGTTGAACCTTTCGTGTTTCTAACGTCAGAATAATGCCGCCGGGCTGACTGTAAACAGCTACAATCTCAATTTGCAATGCATATGTTAAAACATGTGCCCTCACATTTTGCACACAACCTCCACCCCTCCTCCACCATGAGTGATGAGGCAGCGGTTATAGATGAGAGGCGTTAATAAGCACAGCTTTGTAGAACGCTCCAAAGTGACCTACACGACAAGGTTCACGATTCACTCGGACGGTGCGCTACAGTCTTGGGACGTCATTGACCGTGTTACCTTAATTAGTGTCGTCTTGTTGGTGGCTTTTGTTTGAAGCCGCTGTTGAACTCACCTGCACACGTGCACCTGGGTCACTGCAGGCCGCTTGGGTCACTCTGAATGCCTGGTCCTTGACAACTTGGTCACCTCTCCACAGCCAACCAAATGGTAGCCATTAGCCTGTGGAAGGAGGCCACTAATAGCCCCATTAGCTGCACTTTAAACTCTTGCGGTGTCCCGGCTACCCGATGATGACATTTACCTCTTCCAGGTAATCCCAAAGGCCCTTCACTGGCAAGATGTTTCAATTAACAGATTTGTTTGCTTTCCTCTCCTCTGACCTCATTTGCATAGAAGCCTTGCTGACGCGCCGCTCGAGCTTAAGAGCAGCATTTCGGTCCCTTCTTTTTATTCTGCATCAGATGGCACAAAAAATACCAACCATGCTGCAGCCGCTTTGTTATTCCAGAAATATACAACCAAAGTGGTTTGGAGCACGGAAAGTTACAAGATGTTAGCAAGCACTCCAGGGCAGAGTGGTGTTGACGCTCATTCCTGTTCGGTCTTTGTCAACGGGGAGCTCAGCATTTTCTATGCTAAAGGACAGCTGTTGCTGGCAGGCCCGCTCGCTCGTGGTTTGGGGCAGAAATCTGTCAGGGTGGTATCGTAGCCAGTGTGCTCTCCCCGTCGGCGGGGGCAGAAAACTGTGCCTCAGAGCTGCATGCATAGCAATGAGGCCAGACAGATGTAAAAATCCACCGTGGGTTTACAGCCTCGCCGCTCTGTGCGTTTCCCCGGATCGGCAGCGTCGACCTCTTCGAGCCCATTGACTCTCACGAAGCTAAACTGTTGGAGGGGAACATTTCGGCTGTTTGAGGAGGCCTGCAGCAGGATCCAGACATCCTTCATTACGCCTCTGGTGGATCTGCAAACGTCACAGATCTCAGGGTGTAACTCAAGCACTTTTGAGATTTTATTCTGGTTAATGTTTGCAATTTCAAATGTTTTATTTTACAAAACTTAAAAAGATGGAAATGGAAAAGAATCAAACGTAATTGATTTATTCACATTTTAATGAGGCACATTTTTCATTCCTAACCAAGACTGAAAGTTAAATAAAGAGTCTTATCCATCAATCCATCTTATCTCCAGCAAACTGGTTGGTCCACTTAGATTTTACTGCTTGGTGGAGAAACCGTTTACTTGGGACTCCTCAGACTGATGAAGACCTCTGGATAGAGGGTGAAACGTCTTTCTACATAAAATAAACTATCCAGATGACCTGACTGAGCATTATTGGATTAAATAAACTATGTTTCAAATAAATTATATGATTTTCCAGCAAATTGTTTCACATAATTTGCAGTTTTACGTTCAAGAGTTCAAAGTCAAAGATCCTAATGTTTGTTTCCAGGTTTAAAAACAACTTCTTTGTTTTTATTGTCTAAACAAAACTAAATTCTTCTGCAACGTTAAACTGCATTGCAAGTTAATGTTTTCAAAAGTTACCTGAGGTTTTAGCTCTTTTTTGGCTGATTTTTATTTTGAAAACTTTGTGTTTCAATAAAGTTAGTTGTCAAATTAAAAGTCTGACTAGTTTGTTTCAGGTAATTGAAGAAATGATTGATAAAAGCAGAACTAGAGAAAGTGTTTGTTTTGCATAAACAAAGTGTGAATGCTAAATGACAAAAACTTATTGACAAAGCTGAAACGGAGCAGATAAGAAGCAGAACACTGGCTAAATGCTAAGAAAGGCTATATGGTAGCTAGAAGCTAACTAAATTAAGAAGTAAACTAAAAGTAATAAAAATGCTAGAGAGAAGAAACGCTTTGCTTGAAGGTTAACTAATATGCTAAAAGTAGCAATTTTTCAAGTAATATTTAAAGTAGCAAAAGATTAGCTAAATGCTAAAAGTTGCTAAATGGTAGCTAGAAGCTAAAGCGAGCAAAAAGTAAATAAAATAATAAATTGCTTGCTAAAATCAGAAAAACGGTCAGCTTTATGCACCAAAAGATTAAAATAGCAAAAGTTAGCTACAAGTAGCTGAATGCTGAATGGAAGCTAGAAACTCAAAGAAGTAAAATGCTAGTTAGAGGTAGGAAAGGTTTGGCTTAAAACATCAAAAGGTTAATGTAGCAAAAGCTAATTTCTAAAAGTAGCCAAATGCTAGCAAGAAGGTGCTAAAGCAAGTAAAATAGCTAAAAGTAATAAAATGTAAGTTAAACTAAGAGATTTGTTTTACACACCAAAATGTTGCAATAGCCAAAAGTTAGCTAAATACTAAACTTAGCAAAATCTTAGCTTGAAGCTAAAATAAACTAAAGGTTAGCTAAATGAGCATAAGGTTAGATAGAAGTTAAAGGTAGTAAAATGCTAGTTAGAACCAAGCAAGAAAGAATAAGCCTAAAAATATAGTAAATAGTGAGTTAAATGCTAAAATGATCAAAAGGTTAGCAAGAAGCTAAAGATAGCAAAATGATATTTAAAAGGAGAATATGTTGGTCAAAGCAGCAAAATGGTAAAGTAGCAAAAGTTTAAAATTTAAGATAAAGGTAGCTAAATAGTAACTGCTAAAAGCAGTATAAGAAGCAAAAATAGAGTAAGTTTACTAAAGCAGGTTTATAAAAAAAATGTTTTTATTATTTTGATTGAAGATATCTGTATTTTAAGGAAATTGTAAACAGTTTAAAATGTTAAAAAGTAACATTAAACAAACAGTATAGCACTTGTTCTTTAGTGAGTTGAACGTTTTGACACGTAAACGTGTAAAATCGCACAAAGTCTGCAGAAATATTTCCATTGCAAAAAATAAAATAAAAAATAAAAAATCAGGAAAACTGCTAAATCAGCTGAAGGAGAAAATAAAAATTACTGATTTGATGGGAAATGTTTCTTTTGTGTTGTCAAATGATTCCTCGTCAAATCAAACATTTATTTTTTAAAGACCTTGTTTAAAAAGATTCGGATCAAATAGAGAAAAATGTCAAAGAAGATGGAGGAAAAAGGAAACGTGCACTAAATGTAGGACTCCACGTGCGTGGGGGAGATGCACGCCAGCCAGGACGGCGTGGTAAATATGGAGTCTGTCTCGCTGCTTAATTTAGTAAAATATGCTAAGGTCTTCTTAATTATAGCTGCAGCCGTTTCCATCACTGCTGTTGCTGATTTAATTGCTGCATCCGGCAAATCTCTAAATTGCACAACTTTTCTTGCAAACCTGCAACTAGGCTGATGTCTGTAATTAACGTTGATCTGCTTTTCTAATCAGAACAAACGTCTCGGCCAAGAAACAGACGGCCCGAGACGTTTTGTTCACACGACATGAACGGCTGCCGTCTTCATCTGAAACGTCTCGTTCTGTCTCTGCGTTGAGTCTGTGGACAACTGAAGGACATTTTATCTGAAACGTCTCGTTCCGTCTCTGCGTTGAGTCTGTGGACAACTGAAGGACATTGTCCTTCTTTCTTCAACAATTCATTAAAACTATTGTTCATTTCAAACTTTAGGGGAAAGAAATTATTATTTAAGGGAGGAATAATATGTAATAGTTAATTTGTTTTAAACTAAAAAGACTTCCTCTCTGTCTGTTATTTATAGTTTGTCTCTGTCTCGTCTGATTGTCCATCTCTCGTCCATCAGTCTAAAAGACAAACAGGATGGACAGACAGACAGGATGGACAGACGGACAGGATGGACAGACAGACAGGATGGACAGACAGACAGGATGGACAGACAGACAGACAAACAGACAGACAGACAGACAGGATGGACAGACAGACAGGATGGGCAGACAGACAGACAGGCAGGATGGACAGACAGGCAGGATGGACAGACAGGCAGGATGGGCAGACAGACTGGCAGGACAGACAGACAGGCAGGACGGACAGACAGACAGGCAGGATGGACAGACAGACGGGATGGGCAGACAGACAAACAGGATGGACAGACAGACAGACAGACAGACAGGATGGGCAGACAGAAAAACAGGATGGACAGACAGACAGGATGGGCAGACAGAAAAACAGGATGGACAGACAGACAGACAAACAGACAGACAGGATTGACAGACAGACAGACAGACAGACAGACAGACAGACAGACAGACAGACAGACAGACAGACAGACAGACAGACAG
>JARVLU010001462.1:3700470-3730972 GCA_031762415.1 Simpsonichthys santanae
AAACATTCAGGACATCTACTATTTTCTAACGATTAGAGCTTAATACAATAGAAACCAGATTAATTGACTTTCCAGTGGAAATGCAGTGTGCATGCTTATTGCTGAAGAACTTGTTGAAAAACAGCTGAAATTAACAAAAATAAATAAATAAATAAAGCTGAATTATAGCTGAAATTAAAGAACAAGGCCTGATTAGCAAAAGAAAGCAGAAAGAACACAGTTTTGCCGAACTGGGTATAAAGTAGCAGCAATGAGCACAAAAATTAGGAAATAAGCTAAAAAAGCTGAAAAGTAGCTGAAATGCAGAAAGAATTTAAACCACCAGAAGGAAGCGGAAAGAATCGAAATGAGCTAAAAAAAATAAAATAATAATAATAATAATAATAAAAAGCAAATACTGAAAAGGCTAAAGTTAGCATAAAATAGCTAAATAGTAGCTGAAATGGAAAAGCTGAAATTGACAGAAATGAGCCGAAAGTAGCATAACAAGCTGAAATTAACATAAATAAGTTACTTAGGTTGAAAGTAGAAAAAACTACCATGAAAAACTAGAATGTTTCTGAAAACAGCTTAAATTAGCTAAAATAAAAAAATAAAAATAAAAAAAGGCTAAAAATTGCAGCTGAAAATGTAGAACAAGCTTCAATTAGCAGAAAAAACATAAATAATATGTTTTTCCAATTTGGCTGAAAGAAGCAGAAATGAGCACAAAAAGTGGAAATTGTCTGAAAAAAGCTGAAATTAGAAGAAAGAAAAAAATAACAGCTGAAAAACAGCAAAAAAGCAGACAGAAGCTTAAATTATAAGAAAGAAGTGGAGAGAGTACATTTTTGCTGAATTAGGCTGAAAAAGTTGAAATGAGTGCAAAAAATGTGGAATTAGCTTAAAAAGTTAAAATTAATAGAAAACAACTACTGGTAAATAGTAGCTGAAATAACAGAAAAAAGCTGAAACGAGCAGAATAAGTTGGAAGGAGCACAAAAATGATGTAGTTAGCAGAAATAATCTGAAAGGAGCAAAACATAGCTGAAAAAAAAACAGTTGAAAGTAGCTGAAAAAAGGTTAAATTTGCACAAGGAAGCTGAAAGTAGCTGAAGCAGAACAAAATGTGGAAGAAGCAAGGTTGTAAACACATCTAAATATTTGAAGGATGGAAAATGAGCTCAAATCATTTTCTATGAGGAAAAAAAAAGGCAGAAAAGGCTAAATATTTCAAAAAGCTAAAGTTGCACTAATCCCAAAAGTCATAGCACTCCTCCTGAACGAGCTGAACGTTTTGATTTATGATTTGATGAAATAGCTTGAAAACTGCTGGACAAGAAACAACGCTTAAAAAAAACGTACCATAGAATGCTTCATAAACATTCACACAATAATTTAATAAATTGAACGTACCGTATAATTTTGAGTTTCACCACGGTATATTCTACTGTAGTATAAATCCAGAGTGCAGTAGAAATTCTTCCCAGTATTCTGCGGTATTAATTTGATGTTCAAAACATTTCAGTAAATCTTTGTACTGCAGCGCATCAGTAGTGCACATTGAAGAGGTGAGGTCCACAACATAGTAACACAGTACTCTGTGTCTGCAGTATTTTCCTGAAGGAACTGGAGAACTACGAACAGCTTCCAGAAGATGTTGGACACTGCTTCGTTACCTGGGTAATCACAGCGGCTTGGTGGAGGTTTAATGAATACACAAACGTGTTTTGCTTCCTGAACTAAAGCGCACATCTCTTGGTGGTGTCTTCAGGCTGACAAGTTCCACATGTATGTGACGTACTGCAGGAACAAACCAGACTCCAGTTTACTGATCCAACAGCATGGTGTGGCTTTCTTTGAGGTCAGTTTAAAACATGACTTACCACAGTATAATACCTTAATAACCTCACAGTAAATGGTAAATGGACTGTACTTATAAAGGACCCTGCTATCTTAAGACACTCAAAGCGCTTTACACTACAATCTGTGCCTCATGTACCCACTCATACATCACTCTACTAGATCTATAATCAGAGCTTTATCGCATTTGTACACCGATGGGACACACATCGGAGGCAATGAGTGGTTCAGTGTCTTGCCCAGGGACACTTTGGCATGTGACCGCTGGTGGAGTCCAACCCCCCAACTCTTGCATTGGAGGTTTGACTGCTCTAACCACTCAGCCACAGCCACCCCAGTGCATAATAACTTTGTAGGGCATCATATTCTGTCACTTGTCTTGTATTATCCCAACATGAATGAGTTTATATTACTGAGTACTATTTTAGATTTCAAATACGTTTTGAAGCAGCTGATGCAATTCATTAAATCTAAGTGGATGGATTTCACAGAAGACAAACCCTACGGTTTCAACTGCTGGAAAAATACAAGCTTCAACATATTGAGTAGACCAAGGAGACTGCAGAAGTTCACATAAGCGGGCTCAGATAAAGCTAATGCTAACAAATGAAATCTTGCACTAGTCAGAACAACTTTACTCACTATCCAGGGTTTAAAATGAACTTCTGGGTTTGATGGAGTTACAGCACGTCCTGAAAGTTTACAATCCAAACCTGGAGTTCAAGTAGTTGGGGTCGTCATCGAATGACTGTTGTAAAATAGAAACTTACATTCCTTAATAGATACATATTGCTTACTGCATTCAATACCAAAAGTTCTAAGTAAAGATCTTATGTGATGAGTTAACACTAGTGTTTGGTATGACTACAGTTCTCTACCACTACCACACCACATCCCTGCCAATGAGATACAGTAGTCCCTCACTTATCGTGGGGGGTTACGTTCTAGACGCCCCTGCAATAGGTGAAAATCCGCGAAGCAGGGATGTTATATTTATTTTAGTATTTATATATATTTTAAGGCTTTATATATTTTAGGCCTTCCTACAGTCTTGCAATGTTCTTAAGAATGTTCTAAACTCTCAAAACACTAAAAGAGCACAGCAAAAGAGAGCAGACAGACTGATGCTACGGTTACTGAGCCAGTCAACGCCCGGTGCAGACTGGCCATTGTGTGTAAGTGATGTTATCTAACGTCTTTTCGTCGAGAACTAAGTAGCAAAGCTACAAGCTAACCCCGTCCGGCCGGCTTGCCATAGTGTTGCTGTATTCGGACGCATGCACAAAACGCTGTGTTCCGTAGAAAGTTTTTTTTTTTTTTACCATCACAATACATATCGTGATATGAATTTTATGCCATATCGCACATCCCGAATACGGGTACAGTGTTGACCCTACCATTATACAAGTGAACCGAATTGCACGTCGAACCGACACCTCCCCCAAACAATTGGCACTAACGTAGCGCTAAGCTAGCTGTGCATAATGCAGGTGCACTAGCTAGAAAGCTAAAGGCAGTGCTCACGCTGCGTCTTCAATCACACTGACACCCCCCAGCGCGCTCGAAAACTGTCGGCACAAACAGCACGTAGCTCAGAAGTCCCCCCACACACGTAGGTGTATACATATACACCTACGTATATGTATGTGTATACGTATACACCTACGTATATATATGTGTAGATTGTCCGGACAATCAGCAGCCCTGCAAGACGTTGTCCTAGCCGAGTATTTCCTTTAGAGTAGTTAAACATTTGGACTATCTGCAGTAGTTTTCATCAGATAATATGATGCAATTAGTTGCGGTGTTGTTTGAGCAGCACGTTCAGCTCCTGATTGTAAACACTCTGAGGACGAGGCGCTGGTGTTGGAGGTGAGCACGATGAAAACGATCCTCTTCTTTCCTCGCAGCGTCTCAATATGTCTAATGAGGCATCAGGATGAAGTGGTTTGTTGTCTCTTGTAAGCAGATGGATGTAGGCCCTGATTAAAACCAATTAGCTCCCCCCACACACACCCCACCCCCTCCAGATCTCAATAACTTTTCTGTCATTAATGCACATATTTTACACCTCATTAGAGGCACGGTGATTGGAGGTAAAAAAAAAAAAAAAAGAGGAAGTGATTTGCATTTTAGATTCGCAGCATGCTCAGGGTGCAGGGCGAGCTGCGTTGAGCTGAACGAGCATCAGGAGCTGACGCCACGACAACTAACTACCGCCCGCCGGCAGAGGAGCAGCAATAATGTTTGTTTGTCTGCACTGTTAGCAAAATATCATGAATCACTGTACAGATTTTAGGGAAACGCTCAGGATGAACTGCTACAAGAGACAATTCCTTTGAAGATGGCCGCCACAGCTGATCAACCTTAGAACATGTGATATTGGCTGTGACTCAGTTTTCCACCTGTTCAGGTCAAAGTTGATGTGGTAGTAGCTGAGACTGAGCCCCAACTTGTACTCTGAGCTCTAACTGATCAGTGTTTAAACTTTACCATCGCTGATCAGAATCAACACTTTGTCTGTTAGCAAAATATCTCATGACCCCCTGGACAAACTTTACCAAAACTTTCAAGAAATCATTATTGAATCTATGAAGTGGTCTTGATGGGGGAGTGGTGGTGCAGAGGTTAGAGAAGGTGGGCCTGTGATTGAAAGGTTGCCGGTTCAATTCCCTGGATCGACAACGTTAAAAATGTGGGTGTGAAAGGTGAAACGCCCACATCTGCCTTCATCTTTATTTGCCCCACCGTCTGCTCCTCTGGTTGCTCTAGATGGCAGCTCTCTGCTCCACACAGAGAGCTGTGGTAGCTCAGCGATGGTTGCGTCAAGAAGGGCGTCCCGCGTAAAAACACTTGCCAGGTCTTCGTGTGAGTTGGTTCTTTGGCAACACCTGAAGAAGGGAGCAGCTGAAAAAAGAAAAATATATATCTGTTATGGTCTGTAAGTCAAAACTGTCTCAAAAGATGCAAAACATTGTGTCCAGACAAATTTTAGCCGTTTTTTAATAAACAGTCACCTGAGGCAGAACAGGGAGTTAAGAGCCCCGGCCAAAATAAATAGAAGCGAAAATATCCTCGAACCAGCGCAGCTGCTGAACGTTGGACTGGGACTGGTCCCCAAACCTTTAATCCAAAGGACTAACCCTACAAACCAGAAACCCAGAAACAGGACCTTTGGTAGCTAAAAGCTAAAATTTGCTCAAAACATCTAAAAAGTAGTCAAAAAGTCAGAAAGAAGCTTAACCTAAAAGAAGGAAGTGGAAAGAGCTGAAATGAGCTGAAGGAAAATGTGGAATTAGCTTTTAAAAAAGCAAAAATTTGCATAAGAGCTAAATAGCTGAAATAGCAGAAAAAGCTGGAACTAGCTGAAAAAAGCTGAAAGGAGTATAACAAACCAAAATTAGCTTAGAGGTTAGTCTGAAAGTAGCCAAAATTACCAAAAACTTGGATTTATCTGAAAACAGCTGAAATTGGCAAAACAAATGCATAAAGGGTAGCTGAAAGGGTAGAATAAGCTTAAATTAGCAGAAAGAAAGCAGAAAAACATGTTTACCCAATTAAGCTAAAGAAACAGAAATGAGCACAAAATAGTAGAAGCTAGCTGAACAAAAGCTGAAATTAGCAAAAACTGCTGAAAATGGCTATAAAAGCAGAAATAAGCTGAAATTACAAGAAGGAAGTGGCGAGAGCACATTTTTGCTGAATTGGGCTGAAAAGAGTTTAAATAAGGGCGAAAAATGTAGAATTAACTGAAAACGCTTAAATTAGCTGTATAGTAGCTTGAATAGCAGAAAAAGCTGAAACTTACAGAAATAAGCTAAAAGGAGCAGAAAGAACTTAAAGAAGCACATAAATATTTTTAGCAGAATGGAAGGATCTTAAATGAGAATAAAACAGCTGAAATTAGCTGAAAATAGATTTAAGAAGTTTAAATTTGCAGAAGGAAACTGAAACAGAACAAACTGTGAAAGGTTGTGAACAGATGTAAAGATTTAAAGGATGGAAAATGAGCTCAATTCAGTTTCTATGAGAAAAAAATACAGAAAAGACTAAATATTTCAAAAAGCTAATGTTGCACTAAAGCCAGAAGTCATAGCAGGATTGTCCTGAACGAGCTGAACGTTTTGATTCATGATTTGTTGAAATAGAACAAAAATTGTGGAAAGAGAAAGATGCTGACAAAACGTATAGAATAAAATTGAATCACGATAGAATGAACGCTTCATGAACAGTCACACGATAAGCAAACATTCAGAAAAATGACACCGTCTGCAACTTCATCTCACTCAAGATGGCCTCCACAGGTAAATGACCTGAGGGGAACAAGAACAAAAGTTAAGTCTGAAACTCTGGAGGGAAACGTGCGCTCCTTGAAGGAATGCAGTTTGAAATGAACTGGAATGTTTTTCAGGGATGTTGGGATCTGAGTGGCCGTCTTCACCCCCCCCACCACCCTCCTCTTCGTGTTGAAATGTGCATCGTGGGGTGAAACGGGCAAGATGTCGCCTGATTTTATTTTTAACCTTCCCTTTCGCTGCCGAGCCCGTCGTTCGGCGGCGCGTCTTCTGAAAATTCCTCGCCTCTCTCATGGAAACATATTGGGGCAGAATTCGCCAGCTGTCGGCCTCCTCTCCCTTCTGCTGCCATTATCCTCAGGCCCCACCCTGCCTTATGGCCCGCCAGGCTGCCAGGAGTCGGGGCCCGCTCCAACTCAAAAGGTGGCTCTCCTCGATCGAGGCCATCATCTTACACCCCCCACCACCACCCTTTACCCTTCCCCTTCCACCACCCGTGCATGTAACCTAGATGCTCCAGTAGCACACGTCCATGTTTGTTGCCATGAAGTGTCACACGCCTCTCATGTGACCATATGTCAACCTCTCCATCCCCCTCCATCATCCCACAACATGTCCGTATGCGCACGATGCACGCCCTGCAGCACCGGAAGCTCCTCCCTCCTTAAAGGAATGCATGTCGCCCGCATGTTCAGAAATGACTGAGCTGTCTCCACTTCAAACCAAACCTTCACAGAGACACTGCCTGCAGTTTCAGATGCATCTCGTGTGATCGGTTGGTCCTTGGACTGTGTGTTGGGTGTGACGCTCAGCTACTACCACACCCAATTTCAGCTCAGTGCCTGTAAAACGTACTCAGAAGTGGCCGTTTTTGTGTGGCCTCCATCTTGAATTGGGTGTGGATGAACTAATGCTTTGACCTTCACTGAAATCTGTGCAGTGGTTTGTGATATTTTGCTAACACTGTTGAAAACCATTCATGACAAAGATTTAAACACAATTCTCATGTTGTGTGTTGCAATTAAAGTGTAAGACGGGAATCATTGGTTTAATTCAGTGTAATTGGCTGTGGCAGCCATCTTGATTTGAGTTGATTACTTGCTGAGTTTTACCTGGCATGGTTTGGAGAGATGTGGGCAAAGACACAGAACAGGAAGTAGCAGAAATGAAGATGTTGAGGTTCTCCTTAGGAGTGACAAGGATGGATAAGATCAGGAATGAGATCATCAGAGGTACAGCACAGGTTGAACTGGGAGATGAAGTTAGAGAGGCCAGACTGAGATGGTTTGGACATGTCCAGAGCAGGGACAGTGGGTATAGTGGTAGAAGGATGTTAGAAATGCAGCTGCCAGGACAAATACGGATGCAGTTAGAGAGGACATGGAGGGAGTTTTAATGTTTTCCTCCTGTGGAAGCCTGGATTGTGTCAAGCTGAGTTCCTCCTCCTGCCCTCAGGCCACGTGTCATATGCTGCTGTAAGACCGGGGGGACCCGGGGGCTCGTCTTTGTTGTCCTCTAATGGAATCCAGCTTCTGCAGGGACCTGTGAGACGTCGGCATGCAGAGTTGCATCTCATCACAAAACCAGTAGGACTTGTCAGAACCGTCTGAGGAGAGAGAGCAATTTGTCTGAGATGCATCGCAGATGTCAAATCTGTGAGTCTGAGAAGATCTGGAGGTGGACTCCTGAGGGGTCTGAAGAGACTGAGGAGGACCACTTAAGAGACTAGTTTTGAGTTGTGGTTGAACTTACTGCAGGAGCTTCTGTTGGGGTTCACGTTCTTCAAAGAACAGTTTGCATCACTGTTTCTCTGCTAATGTGCAACTTCAAATCCCATCCAAGATGGCCGCCACAGCCAGCCAACATTAGGCAACACAAACATGTCTAAACCTCAATGAGGTTTGCACACAGAGCTGAACGCTGAAGTGGTAGTACCTGCAAGTAATTCACAACTCGTGCTGTGAGGGCTGACGGGTGATGCGAGATCAAGCAACATCTCATGAGATGTGCACAGAAGGTTTTACCAAAACTGCTACGTTTTATAATTTCTCAAAAAAATAAAAAGTTCACTCTGCAGGCAATGTCTTCCAATAAACCTGTGTATCGTAAATCCAGCTTTCAAAGCGCTAAGTGATGACTTTTACGTCACGGAGGTGTGACAGACGTCACATTTCTGCGACAGAGTAGGCAGGAAGTGCAATGTTCATGCTGACGGAGGTCGTAATTAAATGAAAACATGGACGAAAAAGAAAATCGGATCTGAGTTTAAAACGTAAACTGCAATTAACCATTAAGACGTGCGTCGTGAACGTAGCCTTGCTTTAAAACTATGAGTCCATAAGTGACCCACATCAGATTTTATTTATCGGTCTTTATGGGGCAATTGGATTAAAAAAAATAATAATAATCTGACCCAGGTTTTTTTTTCCACATGTGGTAATCGTATACTTTGTACATATCCAATGTTTTTCAATGGTCTTTTCCCAGTTCATCCAACTTTTACCTTCAGTAGTGGTTTGTGTGTCCCAACATTAATGGTATCGATACCAACGTTGTGCAGTTTAAAGCCTCCAAACATCTTCAGCTACAAAAGTCCAGTTGCTTCATCTAAAGCCCTGGATGACTGAGAGTTCAAGGTTCAAGGTGACTTTGTCATTTGCATCACATGTGAACAAAATTGTCTACCCAAGGTCTACGCCCAAAAATAATAAAGTATAAAAATAAACAGGAATCTACACCAACAATATGAACGTCCGTGTTAAACCTTTCAGTTCTATCGAGATGGGATCTATACTTGTTGGTTACCTTCAGTCGGACACTCCCGTTCCAGAAATGTGATTCTTCTGTTGGCAAGACCGGTTGTTTTGATGGCTGTTGCTTTTCTAAATACAGCGCCACAGTTACACATAAATCATGTCATAAAGAAACAAATCCAGTGTTCAAGTGTTAAAACCCTCAGTGGTTTCAGGTGTGTGCGTCTGAGCGTCTCTCCCTCTGGAGTCCAGATCGGTGGCGTGTTTGGAGCGAGGGATCGTGGCTGACGTTTCCTCATTAGGATGTTCGTTAGCCTCATTTTGGTGCTGTCACAGCCAATCTCCGTTACATCGCTGAGCCCAGAGCGCCAGCAGCACCGAGGGTGGGAGAATCCATCTGAATACCTCAATAAATGTTGTCTTTTTAGGAGCTCATCAGACGACTGAGGAGTTTATGAAGTGAGGCGCAGGTGGTTCGATCCACCTCATGCGACCAGAAAACGATACTGTGGATAAATCGGGCCAAAATACGTATTATCGCCCTCCACCGAGAGGCGAAGACAGACAGAAATGGTTTTGCTTGTGTGTGATCGTTTGCCTGTCTGTTAGCGAAATATAATTGAAAGCACCTGATCTGGCAACCAATTCAATTCAAGATGGCTGCCATAAAAATAATACAAAATGGCGTTTAAGCTAAACTTTGGTGTGGTAGTAGCTGAGACTGATCGTCAACATATAACTTGAGCTGACACGCGGCGCAAGATCTTTGTTGAAAAATAAGAAAATCCATATTCAGGGGTCAAATGTTAGCAAAATGTCTTGTGAACCAAAAGTGTACATGATTAACATTTGGTGATATCCCAGTTCAAGATGTCCGCCAAAGGCAACCATCCCCCCATAAAAACGAAAAAAGAACTTCTACAAATATTAAGCTAAATGTGATGTATTTGTAGCCGAGAGATTTTGACACAAGTCGAGATTTAGCTCAACCAAGTTTTTGTCTTATTACTTTTAGTTAGTGCTTTTCTTTTTCTTCTTTCAGTTTTTAGCTGAACCTTTGCTACATTTAGTTGGCCTTTCATTACTTTAGCTTATAGTTAACTTTTGCTTGTTTAAATTTCTATCTAGAATATGTTACATATTGTTACATAGGCTTTTGCTACTTTTAGCAAACATTTTAATACCTACACTATAGCTTTTTGCTTATTACCTTGTAACCCACATTTTGCCACTTTTAACTAATTTTTTTCTCACTTACTAGACCTTTTGCTACATTTAACTGTTTGATACTTTAAGCTAGCATTTTTCTACTTTTAGCTAGCGTTTTACTAGTTTTCGCTAGTTTTTTTCTCATCTACCAAACCTTTTGCTACATTTGACTGTTTGATACTTTTAGCTAGTTTTGCTTCTTTTACCCATTTTTTCTCATTTATCAAAACTTTTGCTACCTTTAACTAACTGTTTGATACTTTTAGCTAGCATTTTGCTACATTTAGCTAGTTTTCTGCTCATTTACCAAACCTTTTGCTACATTTAACTAACTTTCTGATACTTTTAGCTAGCCTTCTGGTACTTTTAATAGAGTTTTGCTACCTTTAGTTATTTTTTTCTCCTCATCTAACAAACCTTTTGCTACATTTAACTGTTTGATACGTTTAGCTAGCATTTTGATACTTTTAAAATCAGCTTGCACCAAAGCACAGCAAAATTACATTTTGGCTAGTTTTTTGCTCATTTACCAAACCTTTACTACATTTAACTGTTTTATACTTTTAGCTAGCCTTTTGAAATTTAGTCACTATTTTGCTAATTTTAGCTTGTTAGTTGCTTCAAGCACACTTGTGATACATTTGCCTAAGATTTTTTATACTTTTAGCTCAATTTTTGCTACTTAGCTTTGTGAGCATTTACCAAACTTTCACTACTAATTCATGTTTGATACTTTTAGCTAGCCTTTTGGTACATTTAACTACGTTTTTGCTACTTTTAGCTTGTTAGTTGCTACATGTACTTAACGGTACCCTGTGATTACACTTGCCTAGGATTTTTATAGTTTTAGCTTGATTTTTGCCACTATTACTAATCCCTATTCATACTTTTACCTATTTTTTTTTTTTTTTTTTGCTTTTAGCCCACATTTTTACAGTTTTAGGTTTTTGTTGCTACCTTTAGCTAAGACTGATCTTCAACACATCCTGAACCCTGAAGATGGCGTGCGATCTTTGCAATACAGACATATTTTAATAAAACATTTGTACTCCTACGTCTGATTAGCTGTAGGAGTTACTTCAGTTCAAAATGGCCTCTAAAACCAACTATTGACTTGACTTTATTTAGGTCTGGTTATATTGTCTTGAATGTGGTCTGGTAATAGCTGAGAGTCATTCACAACACACTCTGGATGTCTTCATTTCAATTCAATTTTTTAAAATTAATTTCAAAGGGAAATTAAATGTTGTAGCTCATCCTAGTTTCATTAAGATTTATAGATGCTGATGTGGGCAGGAAGGATCTGCAGCAGTCTGTCCCACAGCGGAGCTGAAGAAACTGGCTGCATATACCGATCTGTCCACCTGGATCCGTGGGCCTCTCGGTCCTCCTGGACAGCAGGACCACTTGAATGTTGATCAGAACTCCTCTCTGAGCGATGGCCACTCCTCCCAGCAGCTTGTTGAGCTCATCATCATTTCAGACAGCCAATTGCAGGTGTCGGGGGATGATCCTGGTCTTCTTGGCTGAGCAACGTTTCCTGCCAGCTCCAGGATCGCTAGTCAGTTACTTGAGCACCTTCACCAGGTAGACGGAGATGCATCCACGGTGCCTCCTTTACAACTCATTTGGGATTTGGGGCTGTATTTGAGATAATATTTGAGCTTTGAGATGTTAATCAGCTGCTCCTGGATGTAAAAACCACCTTGTTGCTTTTGTTACGCTTCATAACAAACGTCCACAAGTAAAAGTTTCAGTAAAAATCCTTCAAGCTGCACAGTATCCAATACCAGAGGAAGTTATCATGTGAACAAAGCCACTTACATCCAGAAAAAGAAGAAATAAAGTTTTCAAAAGCAATATCCCACAATGAAAGTAAGTTATTCCAACATGGAGCCACCTTGATTCTAGAACTAAGCTTGTGACCAGAAAACGATATTGTGTGAAATAGTATAAATTCACGGTTTTTGATTAACTCAAAGTTTACATGGTTTTGTGAAATTGTTTAAGATGGTTAGACCAGAATGGGAAAAATAAATAAATAAATAAATAAAAACTCTTGCATGTGTTGTACAATAACTCATTTCTAGTGTATAAAGAAATAATAGTATGTGGGTAAATTTGCACTTAAATTCTGGGTTATTTATTGTTTATTTGACGTTTCTTGGCTTAAATTGTTGACATGTTATGTAAGTTTTGACAGATCCAGTGTATTTAGAGAGCCCAATGTTTTTATATCTCTGCCCGGGTCGTTAGGCCACCCTGTGAAGTATGGTTAACATTTGTTTGTGTGGCACAAACCAAATGTTGGAGTCAGACTTTTTTCCATTTTCCTTGTGTACTCGGCGTTAATTCAGTCTAACGAAATCGCTCATTAGTTCTAATAAATCCTGTGACTTCGCCTCGTTCCACTGGAGCCTGACCTTTCTTCGTGCACTGCCCGTAAAAATCTCCTGCTAGGGTTTTCACTGTTTGATGCCTCCGCTAATTGGGAATGATTTGAGCTGCTTCTTCTGCTTTTGTCGCCGCTCGAATTCAGCATGGAGCTAATGGCAAATGTCACCGTGAACTGGCTGCTGTATTATTTGGGAGAGCGTGTAATTTGTTTTTCTGTTCCTCCCAGACAATGTAAAACAGACCTTAGGAAGGCTCATTAACAGGCCGGGGGGGGGGGGGGTTCCTTGAAAGCAAGCGATGCAACGCTCGTGAAAGGAAACAACGGGATTATTTCAACCTCGCTAGCTCTCGTCATTAGCTTTTGTCCTGATAATCTCGATCCGCTAATGAACGACCACAAATCGTGGCACAAAAGATCGCCCCGCCAAGGATTAGGAAGCGACGGGGTGAATCAAATCTAATTATCTGTGTACACCTCAAACCGCACGACATTTGGCCCAAAGGTCAAGAGGAATCCTGTCCTTGATCTACACAATACGAGCCTCCGAGACCTTTTGGACACGAGCGAACGGCATCCATGGAGAAACACTGAAGTCCAACTTTGCTCTGAGCGTTTTTACATAAGCAGAAGCTCTCGTGTCTCGGTGACGAATGCCGTTTGATGTTTTAGTTGATTAACTCAAAGGTCACTGTTGTGTTGAAAGCTCCTTAGTTTTTATTAACTTGTCAGAGTTTTTGATGGAAGCGTTAAATTGTGTTTAACACTTTCTGTGGATAACGATGTGTCTGGGGCACTCGGAAGAAGAGAAACATGAACATTTATTTATTTCAAATTATCAAGACTGAAGTTAAAATGTTGAGGAAAAATGTGAATTGACTTTTTATTTTAGGAATTGGCTGTAATTAGTTGACCTTTGGTTAATTTTAGTTTTGTAGATATTCTTTAAAAAAAGACAAAGCTAAAATTAACCAAAGGCCAGCTAATTAGAGTCACTTAGATATTTTAGATATTCTTTTGAGCATCTGGGCGTCTTGTTCACGAGTGATGGTAGGACGGAGTGGGAGATGGATCAATGGATTGGGGCCTCGTTCTCTTTAATGAGGGCGTTGCTTGGGTCATCATGGTGAAGAGAGAGCTACGTCTAAAGATAAGCTCTGGATTTATTGGTCTGTCTACGTTCCAACCCTCACCTGTGGTCATGAGGTTTGGATCATGACTGAAAGAACAAGATTCCAGATACAAGAGGTTGAAATGAGCTTCCTTCACAGGGTGGGCCGGGCTCAACCTTAGAGATGAGGTGAGGAGCTCCATCGTTGGGGGAGAGCTCGGATTAGAGCCGTTGCTCCTCCGCATTGAAAGGAGTCAGTTGAGGTAGTTCGTCTGGTCAGGATGCCTCCTGGACGCCTCCACTTAGAGGTTTTCTGGGCACGTCCCAAAGGTAGAGACCCCAGGGAAGACCCAGAAGCTGCTTCAGGGATTGTGCATCTTCTCTGGCCTGGGAATGACTCAGGGTCCCTCGGGACGAGCTGAAAAGTGTCACTCGGGAGAGGGAGGTCTGAAGTTTCTCTTGGACCTGTTGCCTCCGCGACCCAATTACAGATAAACAGTAGGAGGATGGATAATCTTTTGCTCATTTTTTTGTCCAACTAACATTTTGCTACTTTTGTCAAGTTATGAGCTTTTTGCTACTTATCTAGTTTTGGTTACTTTAAACTAACCTTTTGCTACTTTTAGCTAGCTTTTTCTTTGTTTAGCTTTTATCTAAACTAACATTCTCTTACGGGCGTTTTAAGTTTTACCTTGTTTTTCTAATTTTTAAGTAGTTTTTTTTGTACAGGTTAGTCTCACTGAGTCTCAGGTTCATTTACAAGAGGCACATGTTTGTTGTTACTTTTAGCTAATTTGTGCTACTTTTAGTTAGCGTTATGCTACTTTTAGCTAGCATTTTGCTACTCTAGCTTGCATTTAGCTATTTTTAGCCTTAATATACTAGATGTTTTGATACTTTTAGCTAGATTTTTGCTTTTTAGACTACTTTTTGCTTTTTTTAGCTATTCTATTGTGAATCTTTTTCTTTCAACTAGCCTGTTGCTACTATTATATTTTAGCTAGCTTTTTTGTTACTTATAGCTTCTAGATATCCTTTGGCTGATTTTAGTTTAAGTTAGCCCTTTGAACATATTTAGCTAGATTTTTGTTACTTTTGTGTTTTAGCTATTGTCTTTTGTACTTTTTAGCTTCAACAACTCAGTTTTAGCTTCATTAGCTAATTTCAGAAGTTGTTTATCACTTGGCCTTCTCGCTGGTTGTTTTGCAGAACGCTCTGTTTCTCTGATTAAATGGCATTTTCTTCATTTTGGCTGTAAGTTTTTGTTCTGGGGGCCCTGAAGCACTGCTGGGTCAGAGAGAGAGATTAAACGGCCTGAAACAAAAAGCATCTGATAGCGGCACTTTCCACTGATTTGATTCATTGCTTGTTCTCACGCTGCAGACTGTCAGCTCAACCAAATAACGAGCTCATGTCCTTATCTGTCCACTCGACTCTGCTCTCAAATTATATTTTGCTAACAAACATGAAAAACAGCCGACGTCGGATCGCAGCCGTTGGTTTCCAGAAACACACCCGTGAATCTGTGTCCTCTGCGCTAACGCTACCCTCCATGTCAGCGGATAAGGACGGATCATCACGTGCTAAAAGCCGTCATAAAACTGATTTTTTTTTTTTTTTCAGCTAATGTGCGTTGTGGGGGAAAAAAGATGTCAGCTAGAAAGATGAAGAGGACGAGGAAGGAGTGATAGGAGGAACCTTGATTAAAGTAAGATGCACGCGCCTCCGTGAATCAGAAAATATAAATCAGGAGTCGATGTGGCAGCGAGGATCTCACCAGGCAGCGAGTAAACAACCCATTACTGAGCTTCATCACGCTCCAAAGTCATCCTCTCACTTTGTGTCGCCCGCCGCCGAAGGTGAGGCGGAGCGATAACGTTTTTAATCGAATCTGCCTGTTTTCACTTGTACTGTCAGCAAAATATCTGATCAAAAATATTAGTGGGGTGGACATTAATTTCCTGCATCATCACTAGCCACTTGAATTTTTACTAATTGCGTCAATTTTTCTGTGGAAAAAATAAGGATATAGGTGCATTTCAAAAAGTAATATGAAAAAGTTTTTTTTTTTTTATCATTTCAGAAATTAAAACTTAAAACTGGTTCTTTATTTTTAAGCCATATTCATCAAAAATAACTCAAAATAAAGGTGTGAAATATTTCACTCTGTAATGAGTTTGTGTAAAATGAGGTTCACTGCTTGAATCGAATGTTGGAATCAACCTGTTTCTGTTAGCAAAATATCTTATAAATCACTGGAAACATTTAGTCTTTGGCTACTTTAAGATAGACTTGTAAGTTTTACAATATCAGCCTTTCTCTACATTAGCCTAGGCTTCTATACTATAAACTTTCACTATCCCATATTTACCTGACCTGACTGGAAATTGTTGGACTGTGTACCTGGATTATTGAGCATGGACTTTGTTGGTTTTGAACCAGTTTGACATGACTTTCGACGAGGGAGAGGGCCGGCACCGGAGGAGTGGGCGTGCCAAGGAGACCGTCTTAGCACCAACAGAACTGGCTTGTTCCACTTTGGAGTAAACTGTTGGGAGAAGAATCAGTTTTGTGTTGTTTCCTTGACGCCTTCTGGATGGAAGGTGAAACGTTTCAGCACAAAAAAAAAAAAAAAAAAAAAACTGTCCAGATGACCTGAATTAAAATTGTTGGATTTTATACCTGGAGTATTGAGCATGGACTTTGTTGATCCCATATTTACTTTTGGCTTTTAACTATAATTTTGCTACTTCTAGCTAGCCTTTAGCTAGTTTAACTTTATCTAGCCTATTTGTACTTTAAGCTGGCCTTTTGCTACTTTTCTACCTTTAACTTTCTTCAACTTTTAGCTATTTCATTTTTAGCTATTTATTTACTTTTGACTTTTAGTTACCCTTTGGCTATTTGTAAATGGTAGCTAGCCTTTGGCTACATTTAACTGTTAGCTTAACTCTTCAATTAATCATTGGCTGTTTGTCTACAACTGATTATTGGTTGGGGTTAACACTGTCCAAGATGGCTGCCACAGTTAGTCCTACATTAAAATGGTTGTACCTCGGTGACGTTTACAGATACTGAGCTAAAATTTGGTGTGGTAGTAGCTGAGGGTACTTCACAACACATGCTCTCACAGATCACCTAAAATTATGTGAGATTTTTAATTTAAGGTTTGACCAAAACATCAACAACGTTGTTATTTCTCAACAGAACACAGTCTAAAGTGTGAAAGGCGGCAGGTGGTCGACTCCGTTTGTTGCTTCTGGTTCCTCTCCAGTGCAGTTACTTAGCTTCTGGCCAGGTTCTGGTTTCTGCTTGTGCTTGCAGCATCCTCATGCGTCGACTTTCTGCAGCGCGTCGGGCAGCAGAGGTCCGTTTCAGCTGCAGCAGCAGCTGGACTCGAGCAGATGCGCGTCTCAGAGAGGAGACGCGAGCGTAAGGCATGTGGCAGGAAATATGTGGGGAATGGGGCGAGAACGCAGCATCAGGGTGCTTGTCTTGTCTGGTCGAGCGTGCACGGCGCCCTCCTCTTCCTACAGGCAGCAGCTGAGCCAGTCACAGTGGGGTCTGTACACTCCTCACTCTACCCAGCCTGGCGTTTGCCAGCTCGGGGGCTGACATTTCCAGAGGTGCTAAGTCACTCAGCATCTCGTTACTCCCTCTGACAAGTCGAGCTGGATCATAGCAAGCGCCGGCAGACTTGAGCCGAGGCCAGGCGGGGGTTGGGGGGTAGGAGGCCTCTTTCAACACAAGTCACCGATCTTCCCTGCTGGAGGTGCCGAGATCTCAAGGTGCGTACAGGAGATCGGGTGAGGTGTCAATCTCGCATTTGTCCCGGCCTGCCACCTCCTCCTCCCCCCTCCTGGTGCCAGTCAGGTGTGAGGAGCGGTGCGAGGTCGAGGCGGGGGATCGGTTGACGGCGAGGAAGGGCATCGCAGCGACAGCTCTGCGGTGTCAGCGGTCAGATTGCCCAAAACCAAACTTCACGACGGATTTTCTTAGGCGCCGCAGTCAAGAGTGACACAAGTTTCCTCGCCCGGGGGTAAAAGCCGAGGCTTGATTCACTTGTCATTTTGCACAGAGTTCAGTCGCAACGCACCATGAAGGAGTCCGGGATCGTCCGCTCGCTCAGCCTGTCATCTGGAGACTTATTGGAGGGTTTAGAGAAAAGGTCACTCCACTGCTGAACTGACGGTTCTGTTTCAGTGAAGGAGACGCGTGTGGAGGAGTCGCAGTGATCATCACACGTTGACCGAACCACAAGAATCTGCTCAGGTTTTTGTTTTCATCACTGGACTCTGCCTTTCTATAACATCTCTCTCTTTTTTTTTTTTTAACACACAATATACTTTGTACGCGTTCACGATGGATGATCGCATTTATCGCCCAACTCCTTGAATTTCGTGTACTTTGTAATTATACAGTTGTCTGTCTGTTAGCAAAATATCTCTAAAATCAGTTGATGGATTTTAATGAAACTTTCCTTTTGCTGCTGCAAAGTCCATTTGCTTTTCTTCTGTCAGTCCACTGCTTTACACTTTGTGCATCTTTAGCTGTTCGTGAATCAAAACATTCAGCTAACTCAAGAGACGTGACGTGTTTTCTGTAAGTTTTGTACTTTTCAAAACATGTAACTTTATTACAAATACAATTCTTTGTAGAAATTTTCTTTGTATTATTTTTAAAAGCTGCTTCAGCATACTTAATCTGTTTTTATTATGCAATATTTAGCTTTTAGCTAATTGTTTGGTATTTTTAGCTTTTGCTAGCGTTTTACTCATTTTAGCTAATTATTTGGTACTATTAGCTTTAGATAGCCTTTTGCTACTACAAGCTAGACATTTGTTAATTTAACGCTATGTAGACTTGCTACATTAGACTAGCTTTTTATTACTTTAAACTTTTCTACTCTTAACTTTTAGCTAACCTTTGGCTAACTTGACCTTGTTTTGCCTGTTGCTATTTGAAGCCATCCTTTTGCTACATTTTTAGCCATTTTCTATAGCTAGTGTTTTTTTTTTTAAACCATTAACATTTTTATCTAGTTTTTTCATTTGATTTTTTTTTTACTTTGTCTTTTGCTACTTTTAGCTAAACTTAATTTTACCTTACTACATTAAGCTATCCTTTTGTTGCTTTAACTTTTAGCTATCCCTTTTTAATCTATACATTTTAGCTATCCTTTTGCTACTTTAAGCTACAGTATACATTTGCTAATTTCACTGTACGTTATGTGGACTTTTACTACATTAGGCTAGTTTTTCACTTTTTTAAACTTTTCTTCTTTTTACTTTTAGCTAGACATTTGCTAATTTGATCTTGTTTTGCCTGTTGCTATTTTAGCCTTTTGCTACTTTTTCTTGCCTTTTTCTACCTTTAACTTTTAGCAATTTTATATTTTTAGCTAGTGTTTTAACTAGCTTTTTCTACTATTAGTATTTGTTTTTAAAACCTTTTATTTAATTGCTTCATCTAGCTTTTAGCTGTTGCAACAAACGTAAAAAAAAGGAAAATGCTATCTCAAAGTAACAAGACTAGCTAAAAGGTAAAAGTAGTGCACGGCCAGTTGAAAGTTGCTGCTTTTAGTCAGAAGAACTCAGTTCTTAAAGGATTCTCTTTTCTGTAGTTTCACAGAAAATTCAATTCCTCTAGTTTTATTTTAATCCCTCCCAAAAACTGCTTTCAACAAAGTTTCACTTCAACAACCTTCAGACATTTTGAAGCTGCTGCAGTTAAATAATAAAGTCTACTTTTGTAAAAAGCTGGGTTTTAGATTGACGGGCCTTGGAGAGGCTTTGTGTGCACCGGTCTCGTTACAACCACCTCGTTAATGGTTTTTGAATTTGTTGTGGAACAGCAGTTCAGGAGAAATGATTTTCTCTCCTTCGCTGAAACAAAGTAACAGATATAATCTGATGGCTCCATCTTTAATTCCTTTGAAGTGAGGCGGCGAGGGGAGGCGGCCGACCACCTTTCTATTATGCATGTGTTGCCATTTCCCCGTGACGAGTGACGAGTCTGGTCTGACAACGTGGCAGATCCCATCATGAATTAATCAATCCACTCATTTCATCAGCAGCGACTTTGAAACTTCAAACATTGTCATTTCAAGTCACTCAGAAAAAAAGTTGCTTTTTTATTTTCGTCCATGGAGGAATTGATTTAGCCTTGGGTTTAAGCTGTTTCCACCCATGCATGCATATCATAAAGCCCAAGAATTACATTAGATATACAGAGATGAACAAAAAAGGTTGGCATTTTGAAAAGAACGGACAAAAATGGGAAGTGAATTTCAAACGTTTGTCAGGATCTGCATCTTTTGGTTAGTTTGTCGTTTTTTTGTGTTTCATTGTTCGGTTTATTAATTTCTGATGGTTTTATTTTCTGTTTGTGTTTAGTACAATTTCATTTGTTTAACCTTGATGCCATAGGTTAGTTTCTTCCTAGTCAGTTTGCCACGCCCATCTGCTCCCTGTTCACCTGCCTCAGCTGCATCCACTTCTCTGATCCGCTCCAGATCTTTCAGGCCACGGTCCTAACGCTCTTTTAAAATTTTTGGCTTGAATCTTTTATTTAATTCTTTTGCGTGAACATTCACTTAATTTAAATTCGACTTCCATCAGCCGCACTGTGTTGATCATGTGTTGGATTAAAATATCTTTTCATTATCTACCTATTTAAAAATGTCTAATACTTTGGAAAAATCCAGAAATACGTCATTTTTGCCGTATAAGTCACATATACCGGTATTACGCGTTACCGCTGACAACCCAGAAATGTGGGCCGGTGTTCTGCCAAAAATCGTTTGGCTGCCAATAGGCGGCCGCAGGAGTGTGCACGGGAAGACTTTAACAAGAATTTAACAAGATTAAAACTTTAAAACAATCATTTATTTACTCGACTTTATAGCAAAGGTGTGTCTCAGTCCAACTTTTCCTTAATAAATGCACTTTGACGGTCAAATCAGCTGAATTTCAAAAGCCAGTACACGGAAGCCGGAGCACGCAGAGACACAACTTGCTGTGCATTTCTTCGAAATTTAACAAGATAAGCACCTAAAAACAATTGTTTGTTTGCTCAACATTTTAGTAAAGGTGTGTCTCAGTTGAACTTTTACTTAATATTGCTGGGGCGGTGCAGCGAAATGAAACTGATTTGACGGTTGCTCCAGGCATGATGCCGTATCTGGACGAAGGTGTCAGTTTATGGCAAGCCGATTATGTCATTAATATCAACTTTTACCTATTACATGATACAATGGCATGCCATACTACTCGAGTGCCATCTAGTAGTTGAAAACGGTAGTGTTCAATATTTTCAATGTCAGAATGAATGAAAACGGTCATATCTCCGCCAAAAAGTGGTTTAAAAATATGGGGGGAATCCATAAATAAGTCACTTTAACATATCAGTCGCAGGGCGTGTAAATTATGCAAAAAAGTGCGACTTATAGGCCGGAAAATACGGTACTTAAAAAGAGCCACACAAGAAGACAGAAGATTTTTTAACCCGGTTTACTTGTGAGGGCAGATGTTCATTGCACAGATGTTTCATTGAAGCACAGTTCACGGAAGATCTGCAACGATCAGTGTCCAGGAAGTGTTTTTATTCGCGCTTATCAGCACGATGACCTCAGCCTCTTGAACTCTGACAGTCCAAGTCTAAAGGATTCTGTGAGAATTAGCTGCCACGTCTGTTGTTGTTTAAAGTTTTATATAATTTTTTTAGCTCCTTGTGGTAGTCTGCATTTTTGTGCGCGGCCTCCATCAAAATGTGAGCTTCATTCTGACATGGCGGTCTAACCACCAACCTTCCTGCTGAAGTTGGCGTTTCTCGAAGAAATACGTGTTACTCGCTGACATTCACGTCAAAGTCTGGATCTGAAAGTGCAGCGTTGTTTCGTGGGTCACTTTGTGGGTTCAGGAACAGTTTTATTTTTATTTTTTCAACACGATGACAAACGTTTACGTCTGTGACATTTTGCGTCCTCTCCTGGTTCGTTTCCTTTTTTTGCTTGTTTCTTCTCCGGACACCTCCCGCTCCGTTTCTCCTGCCCTTCCCTCGTTTCCTCGCTGTCTCTGGGAGAGGTTGGGTTTGGGGAGAGGATGTGGGGAACAGCTGGGCCCCATCACTTCTCATCGTGGGCCTGGGAGAGACAGAGTGATGCACAGAGCCTGTCCTTGCTAATGACTGCGCCATTCTCCATCATTATCGCCATCATTAGGAAATTAGGGGGACAGAAGGTATTTACTGTAAACCTGCCACCTCCCAAGGAGAGATAAATAGAAACTGATAAATGCGATCGTGTGACGCTGCCTGTCTATTAACCTTCCCATTTTCCAGCTCCAGCATATGCGCATTTAACAATCATTAATACTCTCTAATTGGGCCAGTTTCTACTGAGGAAAACACTGCTGATAAATAACACTGAACACCAAACTGTGCACTCCTATACCTTATTTTATTCAAATTTAACTCATCGTTCCTTTGTTTTTAGTCCATCTGTTCTTTCAAAAGCCTAAATTTAAGATCTACAATTCTATTATTTTTAAAATGAATCTGTATTGAGCTAGTCTCACTGCATTTGTAGCTATAATTTATTTTCTCTCTGACGCTCGGCTTTTGTGTTGCACGTGACCGATTCAGCTGCTAGGAGACGGACCACGGTGAAAATTACATCCCGCTAACAGCTTGGCAGCGCCGCTGCAGCTGATTGTTCACCGTTTGACCGCGTTACAGCTGGACAGCAGCGCGTCGGGGCCAGTGTCAAGGGCACAGATGCAAACACGCCCACAAAAATCACACGTGCCGTCCGAGGGTGGTTGTGCTCGCTCAGCAGATCTGTGCGGTACGTATGTTCTGTGTTTGTGCCAACACAGACATGAAGACGCAGGCTGAGCTGGGGGCAAGGACGCTGGAGACTGTGGGATGGAGCAGGCTTTCACAACTGGTTAGCCTCGGTGCTTCTGGAGCGATGCGTAAGCTTTTTACCGTCTGGAGCAGCAGAGGGTTTAGCTGCTTTGGTCAGCACCACTTAGTCTCACCTTATTTACATTTGTACCTTTTTTTTTTGTGTGTATTTTATGTTTCTGTTTTAGTCTCTTTGTTGCAAATGTTTTAGTATTTGAATCTTGTGAGCTTCTGTATGCGTCACTTGCTGATAGGCTGGAGTTTCCACACTGAAGAACAAAAAAAAAAAGGATTAACGTATTCCATTATTTCATGATGACCTTTAATTGACCTCGTTGCAGAGCAAAGAGTGGGAATTGGAAATCCCGTTCATCCATCTATACGTGTTGTGAGCGTGAAAATTAAACAAAGTGCAGACTTAAATTTTAGCATGTGGCTGCGTCTCGGTGCAAGAAAGATCACCGCCGAAAATTAGGTTGCCACTAAATCCAAGATGGCCACCATAAATGTGAACCAGCCACCCGTATCATTTGAGGAAAACATGCTTTCTACTTTTTATATTGCTTAAAAGTTTAGTTTCCTCAAAAGATTTGAGTTGCCGGTGGGGTGGCCAAACAAGAATCTGCTGTGGCCAAGGCCACCGATGGCCACCCCCTGGTTCCACCACTGCACCTGATGGTGAATTGCTCCCTCCACTCGCCACGATCATCTCGCTGCGCTGCCTCAAACAGGAGAAAAATAAACTACCGTTTGTTCTTCTCCACCGTGTAACTCATACCTTCGAATATGTTGCACCAAAGACATGAAGGTTTCAAAAACTACAGACGTTCATTGTTCATCGGTGCACCACTTGTAGCAAATTCTGTGTTTTCTGTGGTTTGATTTATTTTAAAAACACATTGACGTACGACTCATTTTGCATGAAAATACAAAAAACACATAGATTTGAACTTTACATCTTTGGATTTTTGCCAACTTCCTGCCCAGCAGAACCATGAAACAAGGGGATTAGACCAAACTTTGTCAAGGAACCTTCCTGTCCTCTCTCCAACCACCTCCACGTCCGCTCTGATTGGGGTCTTCGGCTAACAGCGACACAGTTTCTGCCGGCGCCCCGTCTGTCAACAGACTCGGGCCTCGACCGATCCGGTTCGGTGCCGTTTGGATGAACTCACGTTTGTTTGGCAAAGCGATGCCCTTCCTGACACAACCCTCACCATCTTCCAGAACTTCATCGATACAACGGCTTGTGCTTCTCAGTGATGGGGAGCTTTTAGTCGTGACTTCGCCTGTCGACTGTGTTGAATGTTTAAAATATTATTTGGAAGTGTTTGCATTTATGAAACTAGTTTAAGACACTACGTGGAGTGGGTTTCTTGGACTTTTTTCAGGCTGCGTCTGGCTAAACACCAAGAATCGAGGCTTGGTTTCTAGCCAGCTCTCCCTGGGTTCAGTACTGCTGTTTCACTGTTCTGGGTGACATTTCCTGGATTCTGAGGTCCCTCCCTCATCAAGTTCTTCAGACCACGTGCCCCAAGACTAACTTGACCTGGAAGACCCCACCGGGGCCGAAGGCTACAGCTCTCGAGGTCGTGGTGGTACCAAAACCACCAGATTAAGGCGATCCATCTCTCATCTGTTGTCATGAGGTAACCAGAAGAACAGTCTTCTCCTGTTTGATAGATGAACTCGGCCTTGAAGAAGGTGAGGAGCTCCATCGAACATGTTGCGCTCCGAGTAGAGCCGAGTCAGTCGAGGTGGTTGGAGAATCCCAGTGGGAAGAGATCCCAGAGCAGCTCTGCAGGGTTTATAAATCCTCTCTGGGCAGGGAAGACCTGGGGAGGAGCTCTGGGAAGAGGGAGGTCTACGTTTCCACCACAGACCTGTTGCCTCCACAACCAGACCACAGAACGAGGGAAGGAAAATGAATGGAGTGTTTGGAGTTTCTCTTCCTGCTGGAGGACTTTAGAGCTAAAGATATGTTCACGCACAAAAAGAGAAATTACCGCAGCGTAAGTCTCTTATTTTAGCAGCAGCAATGTTTTGGATTTTAATCTTCTGCATCAAGACCTGAATGTGGATCAGGACACTTAATTTTTGAATGAGCTCGAGCAGAATCCCATTAATGAATTCAGACCACAGACTGGGTTTTATTGGGCGTTAAACGGGCTCAGCTACCGGTCCTGCTGCTTCATAAGTCACTGGAATGAGAACGTTTTCCATTTGTGGTTTGTTTGATTTGGAGCTACAATGTGTTCATGGTTTGCAACAAAAAGAAACATGAGCTTCAGTCCTCCGGACATGACTCTCATGTTTAGAACAGATCTTAAAACAGCTAAACCCCTTCCTCCAGCTACGGTCGGCGTTAGTGGACACTGATAACACAGCTGATTAAATTAGATAATCCAAGTGTAGTTTATAATGAAAAACAAAAACACTGATGTGCATTTGATGTAGCAATTACAGGAGGAGGAGGGTCCTAATGAAGATAATTTGAGTTTTAACTCTGAACCCACTAGTGACTGGCAGAGTCTATCAATTAGAGCATTAAAACAGGCCCCAGCTGCGGCGGCCGCGGCTGCCGCCTCCCAAATCGTCGTCTAAACTGCCGTCGCCTCGTCTCCCATCGCTCACTGGTGTAATTGCAGCTTAACCAGTTCATCATAATCACACCACGGTTTCCTTTCCCAGCAGAGAGCAGTGGGTTTTCCACATCCAGAGAGTCTGCAATAAAGGTCTACTGCAGCATGGAAGATAAAACCAGATGCAGCTTTATGACATAATAATCTGAGTTTAATAATAATAATGATTTAGTTTTCACAAAAAAAATAAAAAACAAGTTCTGTAAATAGGGATGACAATCTTTACAAACAGAAGTGTTCATTTTCGTGCAGGTGGGCAGAAAACAAACTGTAAACGATGGACGACGCGCTAAAATAAAGAATCGACCCTTTATCAACCGATTTAGATTCAATTTTTTTTAATAAATCTTTATTCATTTCCATTCCAATTAAAAACAGAAAAAACAAAAATAAACTATTTACAATTTTACGTAAATAAAAGTCAACAATAAATGAAATGAAAGGAAGCAGAAGAAGATAAAATCTTAGGCTTGACAGCTCAGCCCAGAGGCGAGTGAACTGCTTGAAGTACTTTATAACCCTGGAACTGTAAAACTGCTCAGTACTTTAGTATTTTTATACAATTTACATTTTTAGTTAGCCTTTTAATACTTTTAGCTAGATTGTATACTTTTAGCTTGCCTTTTGACACTGGTAGCTAGCCTTTTGATACTTTTAGCTGGTTTTGATACTTTTAGCTTGTTTTGATACTTTTAGCTTGTCTTTTGACACTGGTAGCTAGCCTTTTGATACTTTTAGCTTGTTTTGATACTTTTAGCTTGTTTTGATACTTTTAGCTTCTCTTTTGACACTGGTAGCTAGCCTTTTGATACTTTTAGCTTTTTTTGATACTTTTAGCTTGCCTTTTGACACTGGAAGCTAGCCTTTTGATACTTTTAGCTAGGCTATTGATATTTTAGCTTGTTTTGATACTTTTAGCTTGCCTTTTGACAATAGTAGCTAGCCTTTTGATACTTTTAGCTAGGCTTTTGATATTTTTAGCTTGTTTTGATACTTTTAGCTTGCCTTTTGACACTAGTAGCTAGCCTTTTGATACTTTTAGCTTGTTTTGATACTTTTAGCTTGCCTCTTGACACTGGTAGCTAGCCTTTTGATACTTTTAGCTAGCCTTTTGATATTTTTAGCTTGTTTTGATACTTTTAGCTTGCTTTTTGACACTGGTAGCTAGCCTTTTGATACTTTTAGCTAGGCTTTGATTACTATTAGCTTAGCTTTTGATATTTTTAGCTAGCTTTTTGATGCTTTTATCTAGGCTTTTGATACTATTAGCTTACTTTTTTATGCTTTTAGCTAGCCTTTTGATGATATTATCTAGGCTTATATTTTCGCTAGGCTTTTGATACTATTAGCTTAGCTTTTGATGCTATTATCTAGGCTTTTTACACTTTTAGCTGGCCATTTGAAACTTAGCTGTTATTGTTTTTTTGCATTCAGCTAAAATGTTATCGTTAGCAACCAATCATTTTGCTACTTTTATCTTTGTTAGCTTTTTGTTGTTGCTACTTTTAGCTTATCGCCAGGATTTTACTCCTCTTAGCTTTGAAAACTCAGTAACTGCTCAGTGTTCACTCTGTAGTTTCACATTAAATAAAATTAATTTAGTTTCCTTTAGTTGTGTTTGTCTTCTTGTCTCGTCAG
Organism: Simpsonichthys santanae; assembly: GCA_031762415.1. Lineage (NCBI taxonomy): Eukaryota > Metazoa > Chordata > Actinopteri > Cyprinodontiformes > Rivulidae > Simpsonichthys > Simpsonichthys santanae. The sequence goes on from JARVLU010001462.1 coordinate 3,727,263, forward strand.
AGGAGTGCTGTCAGGGAGTGACAGTCAGGTGTGTTGTTACCATGGTAATACAAATGTGCCACCACAGGTCTTGTTTTGATCTTGCGTTTCTTTCACGTCTTACACAGTAAAGTAAAATATAAATGTAGCCTCTGTAGCTTGTCTCATTAAGAAAATTCGTCCTCAGGTTTTCTTGTTTAAAGAGCGAACTCAGATTTAAAGGTGGAACAAATCGAGTGTTTTCTGCATCTCAGCTGCCTGATCAGCCTTTCTGTCTCCAGCTGCAGACAGGAGGACAAACGTGACAGGAGCGTGCGCGCTCCTTGTTCAACGGCTGCTGAAGTGTGAGATGAAGCTCGTTCGGCTGTTTCCTCTTCTTGGTGTGAGCATCGATTATGCTTCAAAAGCTTCTGTTCGGCTGGAACTAGAAATAAAGATGAAACGTGTTTCCTGTGCGCATCAGCAGACGTGTTGCTGTTGAACAGACACGTTAAACTGTCCCACAGTCTTCAGAAGTGGTCTTAAGTTGTGTGTGTGTGTGGAGGGGTTGGCTGCAGTTTGAACAGCGAGGTCCAGACGTTTCTCTCCACAGTCGCCTCTTCCATCTCTTCTGGGAGAACTCCAAGGTGTTTCCAGACCAGCCGAAGACTTTGTCTCTCCAGCGTGTCCTTGGTCTTCCTGAGTTCTCTTCCCAGTTGGACGTACTCATGAAACCTCTCGAGGGAGGTGTCCAGGGAGCATCCTTACAAAATGGACGCATTGAGAAATTAACAGTAAAACACGCAGCCTTGTCGAAGTCAGACTCCCACCCCAAAGGCGTCAGACTTACTGCTGGCAATGTGAATCAAACTCTACAGCTCGTACAGTGAACGCCCCACAGGGGACCTGGGGTGTCATGGTCTAAAGCTTCACCCACGTCTACAAAACACGGTGACTGGTTGGGATTGGTCCAATGTTCAGTGTCGGAGATGGAACCTGCATTCAGTTCCTACCGTGGAACAAAACACTGGTGGACATTTAGCTTTTTAAAACTATATTTAGTCCACTCCTGAACTTTTGGCCTTCTTTGGCATGTGCACAGCGTAACCCCTTTACAAAATGATATGTAGACGTGTAGAAGATGAAAAAGACACACAGGCCTTGAATAACAATAAAGACTTGAGCAGATGAACAGAATCTGAAAGTCATTCAACAGGAAAAAACCCAGAAAACTTCTGAAGCAGGTCCTGAGTGCTGAACGATCAGCTGATCATCTCCAACACAACCAACGGCTCAAGGAGCTTCACTTTGAAGAGTTCTTGTTATATTTTGTACTTTCTGCTGGCTGGTAGTACAAATTTTCATTAATTCAACCTTTATTTAGGCAGATTAATCTCATTGAGCCTCGAGGACTCATTTACAAGAGAGACCTGGCTACAAACTAATGATATTACTAAATATTACTATATATTTTAGCTCTTTTTTAAACTCAAAGTTCTATTTAACAAACAAAAAAGGCTCAAATGAAAACAAAAGAGTCAAAGTTATGGAAATGAACAATAACCTTCAAAAACCCTTAGAAAATGTGTTAAAATCACTTTAAAGGATACAAAAAGTCTGACGAGGAAAATTGAAATGAACGTAGCAAATCTTGAAGGAAAGCATGTCTCCTGTTTTAAACAAAGCTCTTCCATGACTCACAGCTACTACCACCATTATTTTTGCACAATTTGTGCCAAAGTCATTGCCTTTATTTCGTTTGCTACGGTTGATTAGCTGTTGCGCCATTTTGAAAATTGTGGTCATGAGATTTTTCCAACATTGGCTGAGTTATAAAGGAGACGGTGTTTTTCAAATGCGGTTGGACCAAACAGATCATTGTGGTTATTGTCAGTCATAAAAAACAACAATCTTCAAGTTGTTTTCAGCGTTTCTTCAAGCACAAACATGGAGACCGTCCAAACGCAGCAGCGCGTAATAAAACGTGATCGCACACCCGACCTCCTCGTCCAGCACCGTCCGGCCGACCCGCGATGCTCAGTCGGAGACGTTCTTCTTGCGTCCAAAAAGTTTCCAGGAGAACAGATGAAGAAAGAAGTCGGGGAGGCTGGATCAGCTGGTCTGTGATCTCCTGCACGAGCCAAGCTGTCTGATTGGCTGCGGGGCTGGAGGGCCATCTTGCCTCCCTGGCAGGAGCGTGGCTCAAGCAGTTTGTTTCGGGGAGGTGTGTGTGTATTTGTGTTCGCGTGTGTGTATATGGAGCAAGAAGGGGATAAGAGCTTGGCGAAGTGTGGGGTGTCTGTGTGGACGTTTCTTCACTGTGAAGATGAGGATGAAGGGGGTGGTTCTGCAGCATATGTGAGCAGATGCACTGACAGGTTCCCTCAAGATCTAAAAATGGCTCAGAGTCATCATCTTAATAAAATATTTATTATTTACCTGCATTCTTCTTGTGCATGTTAGCATTTTTAGCAAAATATCTTTTGGAGCAGTGAAATGGTTAAAAAAAAAAATGTACATGTGTAAAACTGATTACCCTTTGAATTGACCCCATTCAAGATGGCTGCCACAGCCAACAATTACAGATAACGAAACCTCGTGTGGTGTTGGCTAACAAACATCCCCAACAAATAATCTGTGCGATTGAACGGATTTACCAAATAAAGTAAACAATGAGCATCTCAGTTCATTCAATGACACAAAATTTAACATGTAGAAGTTCAGAGGTTGCAAAACTTTACAATGAAACAACTACTGGTATTGAAAATGTACTGGTAACTGCAAGAAACTACACTGGCGACACTGTAATGTCCCAGAACATTAAAGTTCTTCAAGATCTAATAAAACCTTTAAATGAACAGAGCATCGTCCGTAGTCTCCAGTGAGCCGTGCATTTTACACCGAGGTCTTCACTGATGCTCTGCCTGAATTTATCCACCTCTTAATGCCGTCATGATGACATCACAGCTACTGAAACTGTCATTAATGATCAGAAACTCAGTCTAACGGTGCTGCATCACAGACTGGTATCTCATGGAGCAAGAATGAACACCATTACTAAAGCAATTAACCCAATTAACACAATTCAACATGTTTCCTTTTACTGCAGCCAGAGCTGTGGCGCATATTTATCAAAAACGTCAATATTAACACAATACAACAAATAAAATGCATTTTACTCACCAAAAATTTCGACTGTACATAAAATCCACCCCTTCGTTCCTCAAAAGGCGTTCAGTTTGCCGTACGGGGTATCTGCGTTGGAATTCCAACACTAAGTCCATTTCTCTCGCCATGGACAGGAACGCTGAAAGTTGCGTCTGCTCCGTCGTGTTTCTGGCAGAAGTTTGAATTCGTTTTAGGGCTGAGAATGTCCGCTCAACAGAAACCACCATTGTGGGTTGAAAAACGACTATTATAACTACTTATAGTTTTCTCTTTGGATCGAGGGTGAAGTTCTGCCTCAAGCGGAGGAGTCCAAGTATCGGTGTTTTGTTCATAAGGGAAGAATGGAGCGTGAGACCGACAGATGGATTGGTGTAGTACTGCGAACTCTGTGCCGGTCCGTTATGGTGAAGAGGGAGCTGAGCTGTAAGGTAAAGTTCTCTGCTTACATGTCGGTCTTCGTTCCTACGTCACCTATGGCCAGGAACTCTGGGTAGTGACTGAAACAAATAGCTGGACTCTCCCTTAGAGACAGGGTGAGAAGTTCAGTTATCAGGAGAGACTCAGAGTAGAACCGCTGCTCCTCC
>JARVLU010001462.1:3731072-3743005 GCA_031762415.1 Simpsonichthys santanae
CACAGAATGGCAGGTCCAGGTGAACTTTCTATAGGAAGAAAGACAAAAAAATACACGTTAAGATAGAAATAATTACAAATTCAAACTATTTGTTATTATTAATTTGTAACTATCCATATAAGGAAATGTAGTCAAGTTGTCCTCTGGTAGTTTACGCCTATCACAACATACAAGCATTCCTTGACAGGGAGCCAACGGAGCGAAGCTAAAACTGGAGAGATATGATCTCTCCCAGTAAATCTCTTTAAGTCTCTGGCAGCAGCATTTTTGATTAAAGTTTTTGGACACCCAGATAATAATCCATTACAATAGTCCAGTCTAGATGTGATAAATGCATGAACCAGTTTTCTGTATAATTTTTAGGTCATTAGGAAATTTTAAGAAAAAACAAAGACAAATAACTAAGATTAAGCAAAATGAGTTCATACGAGTCCTTTACTTCCTGGAAATTGTATTCCATTAGAATAAAAACAAAAGAACTATTACAGCATGATAATTAGCAAGTTTGCCCAGTTTTATTATCTAATGTATGACATAAAAAAGTTATCAGTGCTCCCTTTTGTTTTTGTTGTGAAGTATTGAGTTATTTTTTTAAAGTAACATGGCTCATTTTGACACTGGTTCTCTCAAAGATAGTAAATGTTTACTGCTCACTTTGACCCTTTTAAAATTGCATTTTTTATTTTTTAACCAATCCAGTATGGGTCAGGACAGTTTACGATCCAATACCGGGCCTCGTTTTTACAACCGCATTGTATGGGAGGGTAAAACTAGCACAGAAGTCAGAGTTGAGGTTTTTATTGGTACATACCAATAGTAAAAGTCATAACGCTGTCAGGAGCGTTTTACAGCACTTTCACTGCTTGTTAAAGACAAATCTGCCTGTCGGAGATGATTGGACTCATCCGTGAACTAATGCAGCTCACTTGCACATGCATTTTGTGCCATGTGGTTGTCAAATCCATGTCATTTAAAACTAGTCGGATGCTCGGGAATAAGATCGCTTCTTTCACCTTTCTTTCTTGACGTTATGTGGTGGTTGGCATGGCAACCATGCAATATGACTGAGCTGATGACAGAAGAGCGCTAAGCAGAGATCTGTCACAGAGGGAGTCTCATATGGTGGAGCTGTGCTATAATGATGTGTGCACTATGAGCGTGTGCACAGACGAATCTTCTGCTGTGTCCACAAAAAGGAAAAAAAAAATCGAGTGTCATTGTGATTTGACATGGGAGCTCTCCTATCTCAAGAAATATGACAGAGTTGTCAAGAGTGCATGACAAGTATGCTATACTGATGGCAAACAAAAGAAAACTGAATAAGGTTTCTTTGTTTGGGTGAACTGACTGATTATCAATTCAAAGTGACCTAGAGAGAATTATTCTGCATCAAACACTTCCATTCAAAATATTTGAGATTCAATGAAATGCACTTTTCAGTAAAAGCAGTTTACGTATAAAGCCGGCATGCTGATCACAATTTCTGGTTGTTGCTGTCATTGGATGTGCTCTCCTGTTTATACAGTATGTCTGGAGCTACATTCAGTTTTGGTTTAGAGCTCTGTTTCCTTTTTATTTCAGTTCCTTGCATTTAAAAAAAAAAATGAAACGGCACTAAATTAGTAATAAACTTTCAAACTAATAACAGGCACAAAAGTTCATGCGCAATAATCCAGGTACAAATCCAGCAATGTTCAGTCAGGTCATCTGGACGAAACGTCTCAGCAACAAAAGAAACCGTCCAGATGACCTGACTGAACTTTGCTAGATTTATTCCTGGATTAATGAGCATGAACTCCGGTGTCATCTGGACGGTTTCTTTTTTTGCTGAGATGTTTCATCCTTCGATCCAAAGGACTTCTTCAATCGGAGGAGCCATAAACAAACTGGAATCCCACAAGCACCAAATCCTATTGTGGAAAATAACAGTTTGCTGGTGGTAAGATGGTTTCTGGGGCCTGGCCTCTCCCCCGTCAACTCCTCTAAGGCAGCCATGCCAAAATGGTTCACAACACCAAAGTTCATGCTCAATAATCCAGGTACAAATCCAATAATGTTCAGTCAGGTCATCTGGATGGTTTCCTTTTTTTGCAGAGATGTTTTGTCCTTCATCCAAAGTATCCAAAGGTCTTCTTCAGTCAAGATTATTGAGCCTGAACTTTGGCGGTTGGAATGAGTTTCTTCCGCTGGGTAGCTGGGCTCTCCCTTAGCGATAGGGTGAGAAGTTCAGTTATCTGGGAGAGACTCAGAGTAGAACCGCTGCTCCTCCACATCGAGAGGAGCCAGTTGAGGTGGTTCAGGCATCTGGTAAGGATGCTCCCTGGCGTCTCCTCAGAGAGGTGGTTCGGGCATGTCTGACAGGGAGGAGACCCCGGGGAAGACCCAGGAAGCTCGGGAGAGACTACATCTCTCAGTTGGTCTGGGAACGCCTTGGAGTCCTCCCAGAGGAGTTGGAAGAGGAGTGGGAAGAGACCTCCCTGCTGAAGCTGCTGCCCCCGAGACATGACTTCTAAGTAGAAGGTGATGGATGGATATATAGGTAATCTTGTGCATGTCGCTTCAGATGCAGTGTCCAGTGCGCTCTCCGACTGTCCAATCAAACGATGTAACAATGCTGATGTCTAATGTCTGCTAGAAGGCCCCGGTGTCTCCACCTCAACATCTGATGGTCAAAGCAACAGTTTCATTGCCATTTACTTAAAGGTGCCTGCACTGTTGGTTCTGGAGGCCTGGAGGCAGATCTTTTTGACCCTAGCAACAGTTGATGCTCGAAATATGATTGGATAACAGCTCTGTATAAACATGTGCTACTGCGAGCTGCACAACCAGGAGACCCTAACCCTGTGAGATGAAGAGAGCAAACAATGCAGATGAACTGAACACGTAAATCATAGAATAAAATACATTAAGACGTAAGTTAGTGATTCTGGGAGTGTTTAGGAAGCAGAGAAGGCCTTACTGGTCCTGACGGCACACCACTGATAGACTCCATGTTTCTGCTCGGTGTTTTACCTTCGCTGGTTTTCTTGGGTTGTCAACTCTCTGATGATGCAGTTTTATTTTTTCTAAGTGACGTTTTAAGGCGGTTCAGATCATAAACACGCCGGCTCGTTGTCCATAAAAGAACATTTTTTTTTTTTTTTTTTTTTATGGAGACTGCTTACAATAGATGCACACATTATGACATCATCCTGTGTGTTGCCTTGACACTCGTGGCCTTCTGAAGCCCAGACACCCCCTGAGGAGACCGAGCAGACCTGTCACCTTGATCAGTGTGTCCCGGTGAGACTGCGCCCCACACACACACACACACACACACCTTTTCTCTTTAAAATATACATTACTCTGGTTCCAGGACATTTAACGCCCCCAGTTCCACTGATTTTTAGCTCCTTTTATTTAAGCATTCCTCTGACATTCTGTCCAAACTCAAGTAGATGAGAAATGTACTGCAAAGATTTAGCTCATATGCATACTTGTGTTTACTACTACTATCTGACAAAATCCAAAATTAGAAAAGGCCTAAAGCGTTCAGTTTACTCCTGTGATGACAGATACTTTATTTCCCTCTTCCCATAAACGGCCAGAGATGAAGAAACGAGCGGGATTTAGAACGTTACTAAAGCTCCAGACTAAATAATATAAATATATTTATCTGCTCCTGCCTCCACATCACAGGTAAATATTTAGTTTAATTTACAGTTATGAAGAAAAATATAAATTTAAATTTAGGAACATCTGAATAGACTTATCAGTTCAAACATGCTGTAAGTTAAAAAAAGTTCTGTTCAGATTGTTTTATTATCCGTTCTCTGGACGTATTAAAACCAATGAGGACGAGTTTTTCCAGGCCGCAGCTTTGCTGCATCACAGAATTTAAATCTAATTTACCCAAGTCTGTGCTTCAGCTGGTGATAGATGTTGAAGACCTCCACTCCTGCTCCTTCACTGGGTGCTTTTTCTTGATGTTGACGGCCTTTATCAGCACGTTTTTAATCCACAAAACACCAATTTATGCAAAAACCTGGCCTTAACATCTGATGGAAATTGATCCAAGTGCTCATTAAACATAAATGTTTAAGATCTAATACGTTTTAAATTAATTTATTGACAGAATGCACTTGGAGGGGGTTAGTACCTTAAAATGGCCTCTGTCTGTGGACGGCAGCTTCTGGCTGTGTGTGATCACAATAATGTCACAGACCTCAAACCAGTTAGGAGCAAAGGAGCGATGGGGGTGATGGCGGTCAGCGGCTGCAGCCCACCCACTGGGGAAATCTTCGTCTTCTCACTTCCAGCGCAACTTCCAAGGACAGGTTTGTCGTTTTTGAGCGGAGCGCTGTAAGGTGGAGGTGGGGAGCAGTCCTCTCCAGAGCAGCCGCTCTCCCTCTTGTGACAGGTGATAAAGTTTGAAATGCCAACCTGGTGCACTCCGGGCGCAGGTGTGGAGAATATGTCCAGGAATAGCCGAACCCTCTGTTCACAGGTCTGTTGACGCCACGGCGACAAATATCACCTCCCGCTGCTCCACCGTCAGACCGGAGACGGTGACGTGTCGCCTCGGCTTCTTTTTTTTATCTGCTCGTCTTTTCTCCGTTGGACTTCCTGCTGAAGAGTTTGTTGCATTTTTTATTATCACCTTTAACACATATCTTGTTTTTCATGTAAACTGTGTTGCTCACATGTTGCCATCGAGTCACCGTCAACATGTTGTCCGATGGACAAAATGGACACAGACCCCGTCTACAGAGCAACTTTGGCTTCTTAAGCTACTTTCACTTTTGAGCTAGCTTTTTGCTATTCTTCATTTTTATATAGCCTTTTGCCATTTTATCTTCTAACTTGATTTTTACATTTTTCACATCTTTTGTCAGACTGAGTTTTTAGCTAACCTTTTGCTACTTTTACCTACACTTTAGCTGCGTTTTGTTAGATTTTATTTGCTACTTTAGCTACTGTTCGGCTACTTTTTGATTTTAACCATAGTTTTTACTTTAGACAGACTTTTGCTATATTTTTGCTGCTTTTAGCAGTTTGCTACCTTGAACTAGCCTTTTGCACGTTTATCCTTTAATCTTAGGCTATTTTTTAAATTTACATTTTTTTAGTTTTAAGCTAACTACTTACTGCTCAGACTTTTGCTACTTTTAGCAATTTTTTTTTAGCTTTTTTTAACAGATGCTTTTTCTCAATTTGGCTAGATATTTTTGCTACTTTAGCTCTCTTTTAGCTTCTTTAGAGTTTGCTAGATTTTTACTACTTTTACCGACCGTTCTACTACCTTTAGGTTTTAGCCATTGTTTAATTAATTTTAGCTATCCTTTTGCTACTTTTACCTAGCAGTGTGCCAGCTAGCTTATTGCTTTTTATCCTTTAGTCTGACAGTTTTTGCACATATTTTTGTTACTTTCAGTTCTTAGCTAACTTTTAGCTGCTTTTATTTAGATTTTCGCTGCTTTTAGCTATTATTTTTAATTTTTAAATATTATTGTACTTTCAGCTAACGTTTGCTATTCTTGATTTAGCTCTATTTTTGCTACTTTGAGCTACTTTTAGCTTAGAAATACTCTTCTACTTTTAGTTTTAGCTAGATTTTTACTACTTTGAGCTAATGATTTGCTACATTTAGTTTTGACATTATTTTGCTACTTTCAGACAGCCTTTTGCATCTTACAGCTTTTAGCTAGGTTTCCTACTTTTAGCTAGTGATTTTCTTTTAGCTTTTAGCTAGCCATTCCTACTTTTAGCCAGCAATGTGCTACTTTTGTATTTAAGCTAGCTTTTTGTTACCACAAAGCTTTTTGATACTTCTAGTTTAGTTATATTACTACGTTTAGCTTTTGCTGTTTTGGCTAATGTTCCACATTTTCAAGCTTTAACAAATCAGTTTCAGCTTCTTTAGTAAGCTTCAGCTGTGGTTTAGCTCTCAACTATCACAGCACTTTTGGACTAAAATGCAATTTTTCCAGTTTTGATTGATTTTTTTCAGTTTCATTATTTTTAGGAGCTTTTTGAAAGTTCTGCTGTAAACACAAACGTGTCTGACGCAGTTCCTGTTCTTCTTCTTCTTCACGCTTGTTTTCCTGTGATGTTGCTCTATTCTCACATTAGCCTCCTGACCACAGTCTCTGTGTGCCGACGGGGGCTCAAGATGTTTTCAAATCTCCGCTGCTAATGTCTTGCTGGGGGTGGCCATCTGTTTCTGCAACTCCCAACGAAGCTGTGCCGGAGACGGGCTCCTGGCTCCTGCCTCCGCTCGGCTTCTGTTGGGGGTAATAATGTGTGCTGGTTCTGGGAGCCCAACTGGTGTCCATGAGTTTGTCCTTTACCGCCACTCATCCTTGTCCCAGTCACGCCACAGCGAGGGCAGAGCGCCACGGCGTGATGGAGTGGACTTCAGGGGGTGGCTTTTTATCACAAAAGAGGGGATTCTGGGATGCAAAAGTGGTCTTCCTCCTCAGACTGCAGTTATTTTTTTTTTACTGAGGATCTGAGATGAGAGCTTGTGGTATCAATTCAATTAAAATTAAAATTTTAGATTGCCTAAGATCTTTGTCCATTCTGTCTGTTAGCAAAATATCTCATGAACCACTGGTCAGATTGTAAGGAAAGTTTCAGGGAATAATCTTTAGGATCTACAACTGATTAACTTCACCAAAACAATTTAAGACGTCTGTCACATCCAGCTGAAGAAAAGGGCTTTAACTCAGTCAGCTTTACAGGTAATGAGCTCCAATTTGGGGTGGTAGTAGCTGAGAGTTATTCACAGCACATACTGTGAGGGCTAATGTGTAAATGGTAAATGGACTGTACTTGTACAGACCCTCAAAGTACTTTACACTACAGTCTGTACTCGGTGCTTTATCACATTCAAACACTGATGGGACACACATCAGAGGGAATGAGGGGGTTCAGTGTCTTGCCCAGGGACACTTCAGCTAGTGGAATCAAACCCCCAACTCTTGCAGTGGAGGACTACTTCTAACCACTCAGCCACAGCCGCCCAAGCGTAATGTGTGACATCACGTAGCTTTTTATTTATTAGTACGTCTTACAATGAGAAAGCTTTGATCAAAAAAGCTACAACTCCATTTCTCAATAAAAATGTAAATTCCTGGTATAAAAGGTGATGAACAATATGCATTACTTTAAGAAATGCTCGGCTTTAAGCTATTTATAGAAATTTTAGTTAATTTGACGTTTTTTTTTTCCCCCCCATGTCCTTTTTGGTAAGTAATGTGCAATTTTAATAGTAGTAGTAGTAATATATATATGCTTCAATTATTTCACAACAAATTGAGTTTTTCTAACATATTTATTTTTTCCATATTACGCTGTTTTTGTTTCCCGTTTCGTCAAAAAGCTCAAAAGTAGCTCTCGGATCAAACCATCAGTGGCTCCGAGTCGAGATTCACTCCCAGGCTTCTGCAGCTGATTTTGACACGGAGCCCTTGGAGAAGAGAAGTGGGGGGTGAAGGGGTGGGGGTGTAACCATAGATCAGGGTAATTGTGGCATTAGGCAGCAAATTGGAGCTAAAATAACCAGATGTGGGGACAGATAGCCACATCCCTGTCCAGCAACGTTCATCTCAGGTTCAAGGAGAGTTCAAGCGTAGAGGAGCTACTGTAACCCCAACGGGTCCGAACACCCGGACTCCTCCGGAAATTAACTTTACAAATATATGATTTCCAAGGGGTGTAATTGTCTTCACACTTATGGTCATTCGTGCCTCATTTAATTTTCCATAAGTCTATATTTGTCTTGGCCTGTTATGAGGGTACATTACACCTAATGCTGGATGGTCCAATCACATTATCCTTTTTTTTTTTCAAATTCAATCTTCTGCACTTTTTTCTAAAAGCTTTTCTCTGAAAAGTCCTGTCAGTGCAAAAGTGTAAGAGATGGAGGTCGTGTAAACTTTTATGACAGCAATAAAATGCAGCAGCACCAACCACCGGGAACCTCTGCCTACCATCTATCCATCGAACGCCTTCCATTCATCCCCACATCAACAGCAGCCGAGAGCCAACGGAGAGAAACAGCGAAGGCATCGCTGCCTATTAGATGAGAATTGTTCTGTGATTTTTCACCTGTTGCGTCAATCTTTGCTATTAGTTGTTATTGAAACATGCATTTAAGCACAAAACTGCCCAGATAATGCCATTGTTTCTAATTTTTTATTAATGATGCTCAAACTTTTAATAGATTAAGTTTCTTTCCTTCAAGGCTTTTAAAATAATACAGATCATCTTACGACGTAATATATAATTCCAAGTCACAACAGAAGTCGTCTCAGGGCGCCGTACACATGGACATCCATCTATCCATCAGTCGTTTTGTTCTGGAGTCAGGTCTCGCAGGCAGCAGATGGAGCAGAGAGTTCCAGACATCTCTTTCCACAACCACCTTTTCCAGCTCTTCTGGGAGGACTCCAAGGCCTTTCCAGGCCAGTCGAGAGACGGGCTTTGCCACCGTCTCTGCACTCATCGGTTCTGCACCACACCGCAGGGGTCCAGGGCCTGCCCACTGACGGTACCCGCCCACCACTCAGCCCAGTTTATTGGTCCATCTCGTTCATGGTTCTAATTGAGGTGACAATTTTGACAAAAGCAGGCAGCAGCTGTTGATTGGCAGCTGAGCTACGTCACTGGATGACCCACTAAGATAGTTTAGTTTTTCTAGGTTCTGGATCAGAATGGAAGTTACAAAGGTAGGGCCGTGCACCGATGACAAGGTCCGGACCTTTCTGTCTTTATTGGCGGATCAGAGGCTTCAGTGCAAGCTGGACGGCGCTACAAGAAACAAGTGGATTTACTGCGAGATGTTTGAGACCATGGCGCAGCATGGCTAAACACGGACTTTTAAGCAGTGCCGGAATAAGTTAAAAATTTTAAAGTCAGATTACAGTTGCGATCCCTTTACAATAGCTCACTTTGCATTAATCCCACTCACAGAGCAGGGAAATGGATCACAGTGGGCATTTACACCTAAGAAGGCGAGAACCGAATTGGGTCGTACATACGAATGGGAAAGCGGCTCTAGTCTTTTCATTGCGCCCTGGATCTTCCCCAGGGTCTCCTACTAGTTGGAGGTGCTCAGAACACTTCCCTAGGGAAGCGCCCAGGGGTCTTGCTTGAACCACTTCAGCTGGCTCCTCTGCATGTGGAGGAACAGCAGCTCTACTCCGAGTCTTTCCTTGATGATTAAACTTCTCACCCTAAATGAGTGAGTCCAGATTAGCATTATTTCAGTTAATATTGACCCCAAATTGCAGACCGAAGAAGAGGCAGGTCAGGTGTACAAAAGGTAAGTGTTTACACGAGGGTGATGTCCATGGCTGAAAGAGAAACATGACAAGGTGAGTATTGAGAATTTTTCTGGTTAGGTGAGATAACTCTTGTTTGCTGATACAGTTTTCTTACTGTTGTTTGTGTTTGTGGATGTAGATGGAGAGGAGGGAGAGGCAAGGTCCTAGGTTTCCACCGGGGCAGAGATGATCCAGATAAGGCGAGTACCGCTGGAGAGAGGAACAGGACTTGGAAGTCACTGGAGACGATATCACAAACTGTTTAGAAACTAGTTTACTGGTCATCCATTATTTACCATGAGGTACCGTAATGTTCCAGCGTAGGAGGAACATCTGGCTGTGCACTAAATACTCTGCAGTTTGACACTTGGACTCATTTAGACCGCTTGTATTCATGAGATGTTGCTAACAGAGTGCTGAGTTTTGGAAGGTAAATTAATTATCACAACTATGTCCTCTCTAACTGTTGATGGAACCACGAGCGGCGACAAAACACTAAACAATTTTACACAAGTTTTCAAGTAAACCAACATTCTGAATTTTCCGTAAAATGATGAACATCTGTTTTCATTTTCAGCTCCACTGAACCTCATCTGCAACAAACCCTCATGTAAATACACTTTTTTATTTTTTAAACGTCATAAACCGTCTGTTGATTCACTGATAACAACAAAGGCTCATCCTTTTAATCGCATCACTTGATTAGCTCCTACAATGGTCTATTTACCCAGAATCCCCTGCCCTGCTCTCTGCGGCTCCCTCCCCGACTGTCTGCTGAGGCTGACGGCGTGTCGGGGATCATTCAGCACGCTGTGATTTGCTGTAATTATCTAAAATGTTCATTATTTTGTCATTTATTCAGAAGGTGTGACGGCGTTCAAGATTTGCTGCGTTTTCGCAAATCCCGATGAGGCCGGAGGCCCAACGGCCGCGTCGGCTGGTCTGAAGAGCCGAACGTGCAAATGTGGCTGCAGCTAAAGATGATATCAATTCCAATAAAGTGTGATGGTTTTATGGCTGTGATAATAAAAAGATTTAAATAGAATGGGATTAAATAGAAGAAACAGCAATTACTGAGAAAAGTAGATGTCAGTGCTGAATGACAGCTGAAAAAGCCAAAACTGAGTTAAAGTTAAAAGCAGAACAGCAACTATAAAAGCTAAAAACAAGCAAAACACCAAAAAAAAAAAAGCAAAATGCTGGTGGAAATCCAAAAGTAGCAAAGCACTAGCTAAAATCTTCACACAGCAAAATAGTGGCTAAAGTATCAAAAGGCTAATGCTATAAATAAAAAATGCTAGCTAAAATATCAACGGAGCAGAAATGTAGCTAAAAGTAGTGAAATGCTGAAAAGAAGCTAAATGTAGCAGACAGGAAGGTAAGTGGCTAAAGACGAGCCCAACATGGCAAGAGACTATTGTAATTCTAAAAGTGTCAAAAGGCTAGCTACATGCAGTAAGTAGAAAACTGCTAGCTATAATCAAAAGAGCAGAAAGGTAGCTAAAAGTGTCAAAAGTTTATTGTAATGCTAAAAGTAGCAAAAACATTAACTAAATGCTAAACGCATCAAAAGGCTAGCTAAAACCCAAAAGTTGTGGAATGCTAGCTAAAAGTGGCAACAGGTCAGCTAAACACGAGAAGAGGATAGCAAAATGTCAAAACATTTATACGGCAGTCGTTTTGTCCGCAGAGCAGCTTAAGGATGGAGAAGGGGGGGTCGAAAGCGTTGGAGTCAGTCTGATGAGGAGGTGGTGTGGAGGTGAACCCGTGGCTTTAGGCAACGACTAAAACACAGTCAACCTTCTCCTCGACTAACCCTTACGAGGCCCTCAGAACACCCCCATGCTAATTAACGTGAACATCTCACGGGCCAGTGCGCACACCTAATGGTCCAGGTGGGCCCCTCCTGCCCCCTCACTGTAGCTGCGACTCAGACACACAACGCTTCCCTGTTTCCAAGGATCATGAACCTTGCATAGAAGCACCAATCAGAGCGTCTTATTTCTGACCCCGACATCTAAAACGGGTCCGACCCTGGACCGGGGTCGCAGTCGCAGGGCTTCATTTCTGGGGGTAACGATGAGATAAAAAGTCAGAACTTTGTTTGTCCTGCGACAACCGTACCAGACTATTGACCTCACAGTGTTCAGAGTTTACAACGTGGCAATTCTTAACCAGTAAATCATTAAAAATAACTTTTTACACAACTGATGGTGACACTGAGGAACACCTGACGAGCAGATCAACAGACGTGGCGTGGAGGGAGAGGAAAAGTGAAAAGCCCTGAACAAAAAAAAAAAAGAAAATAGCACAGGAATACTTGTTAAAGAAAGTAAAAGATCAGAGCCAAGAACGACAGAAGCACAAACATCAACAGGAAGGAGATGAAAGACAAACAGATCCAGTGAGAGAAAACAAAGAGGCGAAGCAAACAGCCTGTGTTTGGTCATTTGGAAACTCCTCGTCTTGGATGATGTTCCCTTGAACTGTGAGAGTGCGTGCACACACACACGTGCACACACACACACACACACACACACAGGCTGCCACGCCTGGAGTTTCTCCTGCCAGGATCAAAAATGAAGTGGTCAGTGGACAGCTTGGCTTGTCACAGGAAGCAGTGGG
>JARVLU010001462.1:3798283-3810301 GCA_031762415.1 Simpsonichthys santanae
CGTAGATTTTGTTTCATGACTGTGAAGGTTGCGTCCTCTGAACGATCAGCCCAACGTGGGACTCAAACCTTTGCTTGTTAGGACTCGTTACATAACTTCATATCCATAAATCTGTCGTGAACTGTTACAAACTCTGTGCTCGATAAGGTCCAGGATAAACTTCAGTTTGCAACAAGACATGGTTTTAATTGTCATGTTGTTCCCACTGGACCTCTTTAATCTGTGGCGTCACTGGACTCATAAGTGACTGGTTTTGTGTCTTGATGTGGTTGAGAAGCTGCTGAGACTGGTTTCATCTGGGTGTAAAGCTTGAAGGAATAACACGCCCGGCCTCAAGATTCACAGAAACGCTTTTAAAACTTAAATCTCCCAGACAAAGGTTCAAATTATTAAGTCCAACTTTCTCAGGACGTGAAGAAAATGAAGTAACTTCCACTCGTTTCTATAAATTCCTGTTGGCGTTTAAAGAAGAACAATAAAAAAAAGAGCAAGTCCAAGAGATTTGAATAATGGCAACTTAAAAATTAGCCTAATTAGCGAGTGGAGAGTCTCCAATTGTGTTGAAAATAAATGTTGCAGCGAACGAAGAGCCAATTTATTGTTCTGTGTTTAGAGGAGGCTCTAAACCAGAAGACCCCTGCTGCGAACACGAGAACTGGAACCTCCCAGCTGGCAGGACGCGGCCACACATCCGCCAAACGCTCGTCGTCCACAAAGGGAACAAGGCGGCGCCACCGAGTCCAGGACAAAAGACACGAGCAGCTGTGCATCTGCTCCACCTCGACAGACACTTGAACCTCACAGAACGCCTCTTTGAGAGGAACAGCTGAAGGACGACGAGCTGCAGGTCAGGCAGGAGAACTAACGTGGTCCAAACACGACTTCCTGTGACAGATCACGTCTGTCGCAGCACAGAGACGTTCCTTTGACACGAAAACGGAACGTGAAGTTGGAGAACGCTGGAAACCCACGAGCATTTCATCGTTTACTGGAACCAGCCTGGTTTTAAACGTCTACAAAGATCAACTGAATTTAAACTCTTCTAACTTCTATTTAGTTCAAATCCTTTAATTCTCAGTCAGCAAACTGGTTGATCCACTTACGTTTACTGCTTGGTGGAGAACCAGTTTACTGGAACTCCTCAGATGACGAAGCCCTCCAGATAAGAGGGAGAAACGTCTATAAAAAAATAAACTGTCCAGATGACCCGACTGAGAATTCTTGGATTTGACTTTGTTGATTAATCTATGGAGGCCAAGGCCACCAATGGCCACCCCCCAGCTACACCACTGTGCCTGGTGGTGGATAAAATGGCTGCTCTGCCTCAGACAAATAAAAATAAAAACCTCTCTGTTCTCCACAGTAACTCCTGCTCACCTGAATATCTTGCACTAAAAACATTTAGGTTTTTATTCTCTGGTCAACTCCAGTCCAGAAAAACACGTCTCTGAAAGTACAAACATTCACTATTCAAGGACATTGACGTACTGCTCGTTCCTCTATAGGACCTCACTGTCGGACTACAGGTTTACTTGTGGTTCCTAGAGTTTCTAAAAGTAGAACGGGAGGCGGAGCTTCCAGGCTGATACTCTTAGTCTCCTTTCTGATAAATCCTATAGTCGGGGTCAACATTGGGTTTCCTGAGATTTCCTTTAAATTTGCTGCCATTTCTTCAGACGGCTGGAAGACGAACTGACCACGTCTCACTCTGCCGTTTGTGTTAGTAAAATATTTTCAAGCACTCAACACAGATTCAAGTTGTTTTTCATTTGAACTTTAGCTGCTTCTTATAAAGTTGTTGTTTTTAAAATTAAACCTTTGAGGGTCCTGGGGACATTTAATGATGCTTTTCAACACAAAACATTTTCTTATTCCCATTTTAAACTCAAACTTTTAGTTTTCACGGTTCAACAGTAAAATTCACATCGGTCAAATCTGAAGTTCGATCAAACTCTAGATTTGAAAATGAAAACGACCTCCACGAGTCGTTGAGCGCTCAGATTTATTTTAGGAACTGAATGAACGATCGGCTGCAAACGGAACGCTCCTCCAACGCCTCGAACACGGAGCCGACGCCGCTTCGATGGCTGCGGTCAAACCTCGTCCGTCTTAAAAAAAAAAAACATGGTCGACATGAAGCTGGACCAGGGGTGTCCGGTCCTGGCCCTCGAGGGCCTCCATCCTGCACGGTGGATCAGTGGGCGAACGCGAACAGAAGAATTAACTGTTGGCTCAGAAACCTGCAGGTTAGTGGCCCCCGAGGACCAGACTGGTCCAGGACGACTCTCTTACCTTATACATCTGCCACGGGAAAGACGAACGACTGCGTAAATGCCTGCATCTTCGTTTGTTAGCATAATATCTCATGAAGCACTGGACGGATTTCAAACTCTGTGATCTTTTGAACGTTTAGAGACTCGGCCAGATTCAAGATGGCTGCCGCAGCTAACCGACCTCAGCCTGCACATAAAATGGAGAACGCACTGAACTGTTGTGGTAGTAGCTGAGAGTCGTTCTCAGCTCGTACTCTGAGCCAACAGGCGCCGCGATGTGACGTTATTGTCAAGGTTCGAGTTAAAATTTTTACTCCCATTTGATCTTAGTAGAAATTCAAAGTGGCGGGCGACGTGCGTTCCCTTAAGGTTTTAAATGAAAAATGTGTTTAGACGATTTGTATCGAGACACGAGTTTAGCAGCTGAACGTGTTAAAAGTTACTGCAGAGAGACAGAAAACGGTTCGACTGGATTTTCTGCGCTTCACAGAAACGGAAGCGCTCGAACGGAGACAGCCACGTCAGGAACATCTGGTTTTATGCTGTGGTGGAGATCGGAGGTTTAAGAAGACAACCAGAGGGAGGGTTGGTTTGAAACGTTGTTTTTATTCATCAACATTCTGTAAAGATACATTCACACTTACAGGCTGATACAGGGCTGTTCACAGAAACAATGGACCGCTCGGTCCTGGACCCGACTGATAAAAATACAAACAAATACTTGAAGGAGGAAAACAAATGTAAACATGAACCTTTTTAATTTGGGACAGTTTGTTGGTTCTCTGCAGCTTCAGCAGAACTAAAGTGCAGTTAATGGCTCTGGTTGTCCAACACAAACATGTTTCTGAGCGTGGCTGTCTCGCTGCACGACAAACGACCGACCCGAGGTCCGTTCAGAGCCGAGAGCGAAACCATCGATCTAAACTTACCTTCGGCTAAACGACGGGCGGCGGCCGTGAAGCGGCTCGAGCCCCACAAACGGCGACGTGCCGTCAGCTGGTTGAGACTAACAGGAAACGACGCGTCGGCCACTCCCACCACCAGAACAAACCGTTTGTTCTACTCAACTGAAAACTAAATAATTCTGTGAGAGCGACGAGGTCGACGGTCAGTAAAAGCAGAAAACGGCTCGAGCAGGAGGCGTTCATGAAATTCTGTTCCCTTTCTAAAAGTCCCGGCTGCTCCGAGTTGAATCTGTAAACTCAGCCTGTGCTGAGTGATGGAAACCACCACCAGAGGGCGCTGAAGTCTCATTTAATAACAGTTTCCTCCAACTGGACTAAGAGCTGCATCAAGAACAGGTTAAACTTCACATCATTTAGGAGATTAAGAGCTTCTGGGAGGAGCTTTGCTCGTTTCTGGCCGACACGAACATCAGAAACCGTTTGGCACCAAAGGAGCTCCAGGACCAGAAAAAGATTTAAAGCAAAAGGCACAAAAAGACGACCCCGACGTGAAACCTGCAGCTGGAGGCGAAGCGCTCAAACGTCACCGAACTGAAAGACGAGACGCGAAAAGGCAGATCGAAGATTTGCTGCAAATCTTTTCACGCCGTCCGTTTTTTTAATTTTTTAACAGACATTTAATTCTCTGAGCAACAAAAACAATAAAACAAAGCGTTGATTGCATCACGTTGCATTTTTCTGCTCTGACTGCAGCCGCTGAACGAGTTTAAACACGAGATGAATTTAAATAAACAAAAGTTCATAAAATGTTCTTCAGCGTCTCCTTAATGTTTCTGATCCAAACTGTTTGTTTTACGTCGCAGCAGGAAGAGAAACGAGGCGCAGAAGCTTTTTGCTGCCGTCAACGTTGTGGCTCTGCCACACACACGTGCACGCTCATGCACGTGCGAGTGAAGCGCGACTTCAGCGTTTGAGGCTCAAAGTTCTGACGTCCGAGAGGAAACCGAAGGTATCGTAAACAAACGAGACACAAACTTCAAGTGATTTTTTTTTCTCCTCTTTTCAGATGAGCGCAGTTTCGGCGCCGGAGACGAGCGACGTTCTGGTTTTGTTACATTTAGGAACAGAAACGGGCCCGGTACCTGGTGTCACCCTCTGAACGACGACGTGTTGGATTTAAAACAACTTATTTTTACTTTAACTAAAATGTTCAACGCAGAAACGAGAGAATGAACCAGGTAAAGACAGAACCAGGGTCCGAACGCCGCCGCAGCTCAACGGACATTTTTACGATGAAATCGGAGCACGGTTCAGCTCGACCCGGCTCAGACTGGACCCAACATCCGGTTCTGAACTGAAACTCTACGAGTTCATCAACATGTTTGTGAAACAGACGTTTGAATCGTTTAATCAGCTTGGAACCAGACGCTGATCGGTCCATTTGACGCTCAAAAATCTAACTTTTTCACCAGGTCCGTGAACGCACCGCGGACAGCAGCGTCTCACTGCGCTGCAGCGGCACCGAGCGACCCCTGAGCACGGCTGCAGCGCTCTTGAAACGGGTCGGAGGATTTGAGAGAAAACATCGTGGAAACTTTCAGAGCGCGGTCGAGACGGCGGCGAGACCCGCGGAGAAATCTGGGAACGTTTTGAGACGTTTTGAGACGGCGTTGGACAACTTGTGGTATTTTCTGTATACGTTTAAACTCCAGTCAGGATCAAAGAGATTTTCAGATGAACTTCTCTGCTCAGGGCCGAGCTGGTGACATTTATTTGGTGCTAAAATTAAAAAAAAAAATATATATATATATTTGAAGAGCCGTATTTTGAAATATTAAAGACTTCCTGTCATTCTTTTTCCATTTTATTTTATTCAAAGCAGCCGATATTTGCTACGTTGAAAAGAGTTTAAACGATGACACTTCTTTAATTTAGTCGAGTTCTTCTAAAAGACTTAACGACAGGTTTGTTCAAATTATGCTTTTAAAAAATATATTTTACTAAATGGAAAATACACAAGGTGGCCCAGTTGGTAGAGTTGTTGTCTCTCAGTGAAAAGGTTGCCGGTTCAAATCCCGGCCCGGGACCTTTCTGTGTGGAGTTTGCATGTTCTCTGTGTGCATGTGTGGGTTTTCCCCGGGTACTCCGGTTTCCTCCCACAGACCAAAAACATGCATGTTAGTCTGTGAACGAGTGGAGGGTTGTTTGTCTCCGTGTGTACCGGTGACCTGAACAGGAAGAAGCGAGTAAAGGCGATGGATGGATGGATGGATGGATGGATGGATGGATGGATGGATGGATGGATGGAAAATACACAATGGCCCCTAAAGATTTAAAATAAAAAGTTGTGCATTTTGTCCATCGGCTGCTTTGGTTTCTCAGGAGTGGAATCAGATATTAAAGTACATTTTTTTAAAAATGCCTCCGAGTACAAATATCTGCTCGTTTACTTGAAGAAAATCACAATCTGATCAGATCGACGCATCTTTTTCCTCCCGAATAATAAAAAATAAGTTGTGTAACAAGTTTTTTTTGCTCGTTGTTAAACGCCGCTCCACACTGATGTGCAGCTGAGGAACACAGACACACAAAGGGCTGTCGTGCAGGGCAGTCACAGATTCTGTAAATGATCCACCTACATGTAAAAGTACCTGTCAAAGGTTGAATGTTCTAGTGATCTCATGTATGAAGTGGAATGTGGTGTGAACACTCAGCCCTCTAACGTTTTGTTGTAACGTGTTATTTTTACGTATTGCTTTTATACAAGTCCTTCTGCAACACAAACTTTAGTTTGAGGAGAACGTCGTGAACGTCATTTGAAGCAGAGCAGTTGAGTCTAGAGATAAAATCTAAAAGCGGTAAAGATGCAGACCCTCTGAGCTGCTCAACGTTCTCCTCCTGAACCAAAAGCAACACCTGGACTTTCCAGGCTAAACCTGAAACAGGTGTGGGGGTTCCTGCCTGCGGGTCAGGGGGTCCACAGTGTGGGGTCCTCGTGGTAGAGACGCCTCTAAGACTTGCCTGCGTTGGCCACGAACGGGATGGAGCCGAACAGATCCTCAGGGGGAGGCGGCTTGACGTTGGAGGGCGCCGGCTGGTCCGTTTCCGAGCTCGCTGATCTTTCCGCGGGTTTTTCTGCTCGGAGGAGTTCAGAGAGGCGAAGGTTAGCAAATCAGCTAAAGACGCTCAATGAAGAGATTTAATTTAGCAAGAAACCAGCCAAGTTTAGTTTCTGTTCTTTAGCTACTCTATAGCAGAGGTGCAGCTTAAAGCTAAACACATGGTGCACAAAACAAATATATCACGTTTGCTGAAGCAGATTTTAAAGAGAACAATGTTTTTTTTAAAAACTGAAAAGATCTTTACACAAACGTTTCTATAAAGCAACAACTTGTAAATAAAGTTAATTCAAAAAGTATTAAACCATGAAGCGCAGTTCCAAACTGAGCCACGTGTGACATGTGAAGTTAAATCAGTGAAGTTTGCAGACGTAGTTTGAGTCCAATAAATAAACTGTTCAGAAGAAACTACCGTACTTCCCGGTCTATAAGCTGCTACAGTTTTCACAGGATTTGAACCCGCAGCTAATTTATGATTATTTTATTTATTTGACGGGCTAAAGAGCTACCTGCCACCAAAACATTTAGCCTCGTCACACCTGGGTGCTCATGGGGGGGTGACTCAGTGAGACTACCTCATTGGTTCCTTGTGGTTGTCTGTCAGTCACATGACCTCAGGGAGGGATTATGGGTAAAATTTGTTCAATTTTAATCATTTCAGTTAACTGTTAGCATTGTTCTTTTTATCAGACTAATCACTATTAGTGTGTTCTTGTTAGTCTAGTTTGTGTTAGACCATTCAGTAGAGTGACCCCCAGTGAGGGAGGTGTCATGAAGACCTGCAGGGTTCACTGTGTCTGTTGAAAAGCAAAACAAAGTTTATGAAACGTCATCCGGTGGTTGATTCTTGATCTACAAAGAGCTGCCGTCTCACAACGTGAACCCTGCGGCTTATTTATGTAAAAAATAATTCATTTATTTTTAGTGTATGGCTCATATTTGGGTGCGCTCTATAGACCGGAAATTACGGTAG
Organism: Simpsonichthys santanae; assembly: GCA_031762415.1. Classification (NCBI taxonomy): domain Eukaryota; kingdom Metazoa; phylum Chordata; class Actinopteri; order Cyprinodontiformes; family Rivulidae; genus Simpsonichthys; species Simpsonichthys santanae. The sequence goes on from JARVLU010001462.1 coordinate 3,805,554, forward strand.
AAAGCAGTGAAGGCTGAATGAAAGTGATAAATGTGAGAATCAGAAATTAAAAGGAATTCCTGAATATGTATTGAACTTAAACAGTTCATGTCTGACTTTCCCCTGAACCAGTTTTTACATTTGGACACAAACTCCTTAAAAACAAAAACAAACAAACAAACTGGAAGAAAACGGCTCAAAAGGGTCACTTGCTTGCTCTGAGCATGTCGAACTCTCGGTCGATGAGCTCCTCCTCGGTTAGTTTGGAGAAGTTGTCTTCTCCGAAGGGGTTCCAGCCCGACATGTCGGGGGGGTGACTGCTGCTGCTCCGAGCGGTTGGAGCGACGCCGTCAGTGGCCGTCAGAGGGTTTCTACTGCCGGGAGGGAACAAAACAGATTCAGTGACGCCAAACCCTGCTCCAGACATCCGCCTGCGTTTTGAGCGTTCCAAATACCAACACGCCTTTTTAATTAGTATTTTTAATAAACGTGGCAGAATTTATCTCAACCACTAATTTGGTGGAGTGACCAAAAAGTTAAGGGGGAAAAAAAAATGGTGAGAAGCTCCAAAATAAAATAAATAAATAAAAGACACATTTATAACCACACAAAATGTTTGTTTCTCGTGTTTCTGGGTTGATAAATGCAATAAAAATATTAGATTGTAGCTGAAGCCTGATAATGTACGGACACCTCTTTATGTACCCTTCAAGTATTTTTAGTTTTTAGCGTGGCTGTTTGTAGAAATCTGATAAACTTATTTTTTTTTGTGTTTGCAGATGAAAATTTATCTTTCATGTAAATGAACCTGCGAGGTTAATTATTTTACTTTTAGACTCAAAGGTTTCAGATTTCAGCTCCTCAGATTAAAAAAAAAAAAAAAAAACATATTTAAGGATAAATTAATAAAGTCCAGCTGTTGTTTTTTTTTTTTCCACAGTTAAATATTTCAGTCGTTCATTTCTTGTAATTCTGAGGATTATAACTTAAAATGAAAAAAGTGTCTCATAAAATGAGAATATCGTGGACAGGTTTAAAATGATAAACTCCTGGTGTCACAGGCTGATCAGCTGATTAACTCCTGGACATGAGCTCCAAACGTCTCATAAGTCCAGACACTTCTGAACCAGAGACGTCAGAAGCGTCTTACCTGCTGAGGAGACAAAGAACTGGACTGTCTCTCAGTGGTCCAACATCCTTTGTTCATGTCATTTGTAAATCAAGGTCCCAGAGTCTGGAGGAAGAGAAGAGGTCCAGAATCCACGTTGTTGAAGTCCAGAGTGAAGTTTCATGACCTCTGCTGGTGCTGGTCCACTGGGTTTTCTGAAGTCCACAGTCCACGCAGCATCTAGCAGGACACTTTTAGAGACTTCCACCTGACGAGCTTTATGGAGATGCTGGTTTCATTTTCCAGCAGGACTCGGCTCAGGCCCACACTGACAAAGGTACCAGAAGCTGGTTCTGGAATATTCTGATTTTCTGAGACACTGATTTATTTATTTATTTTTTCTCTTTTAAGTTATAATCAACAAAATTACCAGAAAAAGACTTGAAATATTTCACTCTTTAAAATATGAATTTCACCTTCTGAAGTGGTTGACAAAAAAAAAAAACTTTCATGATTTTTATAAATGTTTCACTGAAATGTTTGCTAATTTGAATAAATCACAGATAAAAAATAAAGATAAGAAATTAAACATCTTGATCTGCACACACACTTCTCCATTGACCCATTTGAAGAACGTTACCTGGCGTTTGTGTACGAGGGTTCCACAGGTGACGGTCCTCCCATCTGGCCCAGTCCAGGTCCAGGTCCAGGAGTGGGTGTGGTGGCATAAGAACCCACAGGGATCTGGAACTCAAGAGGGGGAGGCACGTAGGGAAGAGTCTGCTGCTGCTGGACGAAGGCCTGCTGGTACTGCTGCAGCTGTTGGGGAAGGAAGAGAAGGAAAAGACGGGGACGGGAATGAAGGACGGACCGTTGATTTCATGGCGCGTGATGAGGATGAAATGTTAGAAACCAGTTCTGGGTTTGGAAAGCCGGGGAGACGGTTCAAAGGGGGGTGGGGGGGGGGGATGAAGGAATGAAAGTCAAACTGCTCTTAATACGCCAAACTGAACAAACGAAACGGCGCAGGACGTTACGCCTGCGGCCGGGTTGAAGTTATGGTCGGGTGAAAAATGTTCAATCAACAAACGTCGGCCGTCCTTGAACGCATCACCGACGTCTTCTGAACATTTTGAAGTTGAGCTTCATTCAAGGGTTGTGGTGTTTTATTATATTTAGACGTCTGTCTAATGCCATGAAGTGGATTTTAAAAAGGCGTTTTAACCACAAGCTAAAAATTATTCTTACAGTTCATGTTTTGGTCGATCGTATATTGATACCAGAGAACAGATTTAAAAATCTGAGCCTTTAAACAGAAGTCATGGGAGTTACTTTTCTTTGAGGTTTTTACAAAACTGCTTCTATTAAAACGAGCGGTACGTCGACGTCCCCCGCAGCTGAGGGATGTCTAATTGTAAATGTTGGTAGTTTTGAAGACATGAGTGTTTTTCTGGACTGGAATTGAGTAGAGAATGTAAGTAAACCTACATGTTTTGGTGCAAGTGAGTAGGAGTTACACTGGAGAAGAACAAAGGGAGGGTTTTGTTAAGAGTGACGGATCCATTTCATCTCCCAGCAGGTGCAGTGGAGGAGCCAGGGGGTGGCCAATGGTGGCCTTAACCACAACAGATTAATTTGCAGACAACCCATTCATTTAAGGAAACTACACTTTTACACAATATAAGAACTGACGGGGGTGGTCGTTTTACTATATACATGGTGGTGGCCATCTTGGATTTTGACATGGCAACCTAAACTGTAATAGGGACTTCTCTTTCTCCTAGATGAAGCCATACACCAAAATACAAACGAAGAACGTCCCTTACTTTTAAACTTGTCCAGCTCACAACGTTCACATATAGACATTTATGGCAGCAGCCATCTTGGATTTTGACATGGCAACTCGATTTTCAAAAGTTACCTTTCTTACATGCAGCCACACACCAAAGGAAGTCGGTACCTCACTTTCTTTTCAAGCCATCACAGACGGTGGACATTTACAACTCACCCTCTTCACTGCATGACAGGACAATAAATTGAGCGCAGGGGTTTTTAATAATATTTCTCTTAAAATAAATTGACCATCTATGCCATTCTTCAAAAAGTATAAATGTTTCAGTGAAATATTTGCTAATCTGAATAAATCACAGATCTTTGCTGCAGAATAGGACTATGGTGGCGTCAGGTGTTGCACATGGGACTCCGATCCGACAGGCTCACATGAGGTTTGTACACGAACAGGCTGATCACACGACACGTTCGTAGAATCTAAATCCAAACCCAGTCATTCACGGGTCACGCGTCTCTTTTCTTAGAAGCTCGGTTTCTGCTAAACTGTGAATCTGTTGCATATTTTCATAACTTTGCATGTTCGCTGCTCACTTCCCTGCTGTACTGTTAAAAGTGCCAGCTGAACAAAGCTCGTCTGACACCAGCGACCCAAACAATCAGTCGTTTTTTTACTAGGAGTGGGTCGAAGGCCGCGAAGGAAACGCTCGTCAGGTATCTTGAGAATAAAAGCCGAGATGCTCTCCTCCTCTGCACGTGAACCGCTTCGCATGTCGGAACAAAACGCAGACGAAAGCGCTCGGCTTCGCCCTCTGTTCGATCCCCCAGTGGCTCCGCTCGGACCAGATTGCTTCTGAAATAAAGCAGATGGTGCGTGTTCGGAGGGAAACGAGCTAAAAATCGCTCCGCCCTCACGGCGCACACTTGGAGGACCTGTGCTTGTGTGTTTGATTCAGTAGCTGAATAAATACGAGTTCTCTGAATGTTTGGAGAGATTCAGCAGGAAGTTCGAGCGTCTGTTTCTGACGCCGTTTGGCACAGACGGGAGGAGACTTGAGCGAAGACGACTCGCTGCCAGTTTCTGGAGCGGATAAAACAAATTTGAGCCACTCTGACATTTAATAAAATATGCAGCTTTGTGATACTTCATGCTGCGCCTCCATGTGTTTTCCTGTTTGCTCAAACTAAACAGTTCTGGATCAAATCTGCTGCTCTGAGACTCGTTAACGGGACAAACAAAAGTAAAGTCGGTCTGATGGATATTCGTCAGCGCGTGCATACGGTGGCGTCGTGTTGAGAGCTGTCAGAACTCACCATGGCAGCATATTGAGCCTGAGCGACCTGCTGCTGGTACATCGGCTGCATCATCATCTGCTGCTGCTGCTGGAGCAGAGCCTGCTGCTGCTGCACGGCCTGTTGGTACTGAGGAGTGACGGCAAAGAAAACATTGAAAATCATATTCCTTCTTAGACACCTTCAGACCTGAGGACTAAAACCTTTAGCTATGTGACTGAGAGAGGACAGACCCAGACCCCTCGTAACCACAGATTATAGTCTGAACACGACCCGTCTGGAGCCGAGCTCTAGGACCTCACACTGAACTGAGTTCACCCAAATCCTTCATCGTAAATGTCTGAATTTTAAATATTCGTACTGAATTGCATGCAGGAAGGTATGGGAGGGTCTCTGCTGTGGTCACTGCATGACACAGAACAGCAGTCTGAGCGGTGTTATGCACTGCTAACAGGACCACACAGCTAACAGGACCACGCAGCTAACAGGACCACGCAGCTAACAGGACCACGCAGCTAAGAGGACCACGCAGCTAAGAGGACCACGCAGCTAAGAGGACCACGCAGCTAAGAGGACCACG
>JARVLU010001462.1:3869338-3883163 GCA_031762415.1 Simpsonichthys santanae
GTATATCTTGTACCTTACATTTGTGTACTGCTTCTTTTGTACTTCATATTTTTGGGTGTAACTGGGACCCTGAGTACAGTCTCGTTCCACCTCATGTACCATGTGATGTAAATGACAATAAATATACAGTACTTGATATACAGTACTGTATTTTATCTTTTGTTCCCTGCTTTTGCCAGAAATCTTAAAAACATGTCCTTCTGCCATCTGCTGGAGTGACTCAGGCCCTGCTGCAGATCATACACAGTAAACTTTAGTCTATGAACTCTTAAAGTGTCCGCTCACTCCGATTCTGTGCATTTGTTCAGCTTGAAAAGTGAAACATAGTCAGGAGGAAGAGTTTCTGTAAATCTGTATCTTAATGCAATGACAAACCTGGTGGTGGCAGATTTATTTAATCATTAAAATATATTTTTCATTCAACCTTTATTTAGGCAGGTTAATCCCATTGAGCCTCGAGGACTCATTTATAAGAGACCTGGTTTCAACAAACAATGATGACAACAATGGACAACAGTGACAACAATAGACGATCATAAGCGAGGCAAACAGATTTTTTTTTTTTACAAGTTAAAACAAAGATGTCAAAGTAGCAAGAGATTAGAAGGCAAATGTAGAAAACTAAAAACAGAATATATTTGGATTCATTTGGTCATTGCATTTAGCAAAAAAAAAAAAAAAAAAGTGCAGAAGTAATAAAAGCAAGACTGACACATTGTGATCGCTTACGCTGCTTAAAATACATAATTTAAATTAGACATGATATAGTCTTAGTTTGAACTTTAAAACTGATGTTGACCAAACTGCTGCAAAGTCTGAGGAAATACCACACCATCAGAAAACCAGAGCTAACAAGAATTTTGATTTTAAATTCAGAACAAGACAAGAAAAAGACACGAGGCTACAAGTTCATTCAGCTTCTTTATGACATTTTATTGGCACGAGTAGGAAAAAAGCAACATGATGGTGTCTCTGTTTTTAAACCCACTTCGTCCATTTTACCCGTTTTTGTGACTAGTTTTACACAACCACCCTTAATATATTTATTCTTCAGTTTAAAACGTTTCAAACATCTGTGCCTTAAGTCAGCGGTGAAGAACAATGTGGAGATTTAGGAAGACACGAGGCAGCAGGTTTCCTGTTGGCTTCAGTCGCCTCCGCCGCAGATCGCCTTCAAACATTCCCCGAGTTCCCCCGACAGCTCCGACTGCACGACACAAACAAAACAACAAAAATACTGACGTTAAAAAAAAAAAATAATAACTGGATCATACACAAGGTAACTTTTCAAAACAAAGGTCAGAAATTCAACCTGTTCTGCACATTTTTAGTTTTTCATCAGATTTTTTTAATTCCACCCATCTGTTATATTCTTTAAATATATTTGAAACACAGCCGTTTATTTTTGTCTCATCAGCAAAAAGTGAAGGTAGAAGAAGGTGAGCGCAGACAGAGCCACACAGTAAGAGGGTGAATTATTTCTTTTCAAGGTTTGATGAAAACAGTTATAAATTTGTCAGATAAATTAATATCCCGTCAACAAATCATTACTCAAATAAGCCACTCTGAGGATACAAGATTTTTTTCAACCAGTTTTGCTCCTTGCAAGGGTGTGTGTGTGTGTGGGGGGGGGGGGGTGCAGAGGTATTACAGATGCCTATACAGATGTTACATGAAGCTCCCGTCATAAGGTCTGCCCACAGGTAAAGAGGTTTTTTTTTTTATTTTTAAAGTTTATCAGACAGAGACGAGACCTTGGAGTTTATCATGTGTGCAGGCTCCTCTCTGTTCAACAAAACAACTAACACACACATGGTTCTACATTACCGTATTTTCTGACCTATAAGTCACACCTTTTTTTGCTTAATTTGCATACCATGCGACTTCTATGCAGAAGCGACTTATTTATGCATTTTTTTTCCAATACAGTGATTTATAAACCAATCTGACCGTTTTTATTAATTCGGACATTGAAAATATTGAACACTACCAGTTTCAGCTACTAGCTGGCACTTGAGTAGTAAGGCATGCTGTTGTGTCATGTAATAGGTAAAAGTGGTTATTAATGACAATTGTCCTGCCATACGCCGACACCTTTGTCCAGCTCGCCTGGAGAAACTGTCAAATTAGCTTCATTTTGCTGCGCCGCCCCAGCAAAATGCAGCTAATTTGACCGTCAAAGTGCATGTATTAAGCAAAAGTTCAACTGAGACACACTCTTACTATAATTTCGAGCAAACAAATAATTGTTTTTAAGCGTTAATCTTGTTAAAGTCCTCCTGTGCATGCTCCTGCGGCCGCCATTTGGCAGCCAATCGATTTTTGGTATTACACCGGCCCACATTTCTAGGTCGTCAGTGGTGCCACGTAATAGATGCAACTTATACGGTGAAGCAACATATTCCAAAGTTAATGGATGTGCAACTACAACATCAACATCTGGAAGTCAAACCAATCAAGATGGCCGCCCCAGCTAAGCAACCTTAGCTGTAACTCAGCTAGTTGTATGGATATTGATACGGTTGTTAAATCACTAACAGCCCTCCAACAAATACAGGATTTAAAGTCTTAGAGACAAACACCAGAGTCAGATCTCTCTGGTCCTGCTCCACACCCGGCGTAATCTGGCTGCAGCTGCAGCTCGGAAATAAATGTGAGATTAAAACAGAACAAATGGGTGAAAACTACACAAACGACTGGAGGTGAAGCGGTGGTTGCGCTCACCTCGAGCTCAGAGAGCAGAGAGCGGTTGTACAGCTTCTTGAACTCGGCTCTGATGTCAAGCAGGTCGATCTCAGACCGGCTCACCATGATCCGGATCAGCGTGGACTCATCGGTACCACCTCCCTGCAGACCCAACGTACACACAGAACCTGAACGTACATCCACTAATGACCTGCGTTTGTTTAACAGGGCCAGTGTTGCACTTGAAAAATCTTTGTCTTATAATGTGTAAATCTGTATGAACAAAAGATTTGAACTATCCCTTTAAATAAAACAATTACAGCAAAACTCAGTAGATAAATATCTATAAATTTGTTTTTATTGTGTGTGCTAGTAAAAAAAAAAAATATTTTTAAAATATAAACAAACATACGATCAGGCTTAGATTAATGCATTATACCAAAATAAGTCAATTTTGGCCATAAAAACAAATATTTTAGTCCAACTCGACTTAATTTATTGATCATTATGAATATGGAAGTATATTACGGCCATAAATTACCAAAAAAATAAAAATAAAATAAAATCCAACTTGATTAAATTTGCTGTACATTACAAATACGGAAGTCTACTATGGCCATAAATTAAACATAAATAAAAAAAGTCCAACTTGATTTATTGTCCATTATGAATATGGAAGTCTATTATGGACAAAAAATATATTTTAGTCCAACTTGACTTAGTTTATTGTCCATTAAATATATGGAAGTCTATTATGGACATACACTAAAAAAAAAAATAAAAAAAAATAAAAGTCCAACAATTTAATTTACTGCCCACTATGAATATTGAAGTCTACTATGGCCATAAATTACCTCAAAAAACAAAACATAAAAATAAAAAAACTCCAACTTGATGTAATTTCCTGTTCATTATGAATATAGAAGTCTATTACGGCCATAAATTACACACAAAAAAAGTCCAACGTGATTTGATTTACTGTTCATTGGGAATATGCAAGTCTGTTATGATCATAATTTAAAAAATAGCCCAATTGCCACATTAGTAGCCCAACTCAATTACAAAAGTATTTATTTATAAATAACTTCCCAGAATATAATATATATAATTTTAAATACTTTCAGCAGAAGTCCTCTGGAAGCTGTTGCTTTGAATAAAACACACCTGAAAGAAACAAACACTCACCTTCATGCTCTCGTGCAGACGCTCTGCGAAGTACGCCGGGACGCTCTTCACACATTTCACTGGAAAACAGCAGCATTTCAACGTTTACATAAAAGACTAGCTAAAAAAAAAAAACTAAAAAAAAACCTGTTGTTCCAGAATCAAATCACGGACCGACAGCCACCAGCAGCTCCTCCAGCTCTCCGCTCATCTCTCCTTCGATGCTCTGCTGCAGCGTTTTCCCGCTGAGGTTTTTGTATTCGACCAGGGCTGCAGAAAATGGCCGCCGTCAACATCTGGACTGGTGTTCAAAAATAACTCCGTTTAAAAAGTATTGCATGAAATGAACCCAGAGGGACGTACTCTGTCGAAGCTGGGCGATGCTCCTCCGGCAGAGGACCTCGATGAACTTGGACTCGTCAGTGCCCCACTTCTTCTCTCCGGCGGCGTAGAGAGCCTGCACAAAACAAACAAACAAACAAACAAACATTTTAAATCTGGGTGAGTTAAACAGAGACAGATGGAGTTTGTGTGGATTCAGGCTCCACCTCAGCGTCTAGTTTGGCTTTTTCTTTGTCTACATTGGTGCTTTCATCCCTGTTGCCCTGGAAACAAGAACAACTTCAGATTAACAGATTAGATTACTGTATTTTATTCCCAACAAATTTCTTAAAAAAAAAAAAAAAAACAAAAAAAAAAACAGAGCTAAACAGCTGAAATCAGCTGAAGAATTTGGTTAGTAAAGTTAAAAGAAGCAAAACAGAAGCTCAAATCAGCAAAACCATAGCTAAAGACTCAAATTAGTAAAGCAGTAACCAGCAAAACACCGTTGAGACCACAAGTTAGCAAAATGTAGCTAAAAAAAATAGACAAAAAAAAAAAAAACTAGAATTAGTAACACCGACTAAAAGAACAAGTGAGTAAAACAGTAGCTAGATGCAAACGTGCAAAACAGTAGCTAAAGGCTCAAATCAGCAAAACACTGATAAGAACACAGATTACTAAAACTTACCTAAATACGTCAAATTAGCCAAAGAGTAGCTAAAGCTACAATTAGCAGAACAATAGCTAAAGGCTCAAATCAGCAATACTGTAGCTAAAAGCATAAATTAGTAATACTGTGGCTAAACAGTAAGATACAAAAGAGATGAAATACAACTTTATTGATCCTGCAAGAAATTGTTGAAAAAAAATTAGCAAAACACAAGCTAAAAGCTAAAATTAGCCAAACACAGCTAAAAGTACTGATTTACAATAGCTTAAAACTTGAATTCGCAAATAGGCCAAGGTTCAAATGAGCAAAACTGTAGCCAAAAAATAAATTAGCAAAACCTTAGCTAAAAAGGACATTAGTAAAATAGCTAGAAGCACAAATGAGCAAACTTGTTTTGTAAAGCTTAAGTTAAGAAAACCTAAAACGAGCAAAACCATAGCTAAAAGCTAAAACGCAAAACCACAGCTAAACGGGATGTAAGAATAAAACAGAATCAAAGAAAGATTTTGGAGAAATGTTTTGTAAATAAATTCAAATAATTCAAAAACTATAAAAGTTACAAAAAGTTAAAGTCGAAGCAGAATATTTAAAACTGAGCCGAAGGTTTGAATAAACCAACGGTCAAAACCGCTCAAAATAAAGAAATAAAAACGTACAGAAGGCCGTGGGTTTGACTCCCGGTTTGTAAACTCTGATCATTTTCATCTCGTTCGTTTTAAAAGTTCTACAGAAAATGTATTTTGTTATTCGTCTTTTTTCACAGACCTCAGCCAAGAGCAGCAGCGCTTTGGAAACATTCCCAGAAAGTTCCCTTTTCAGTTTAAGACTCAACTCCTTCTTTGTTTCTGAAGAAAAAATAAAAACAACAAGGTGCTGATACAAGTAAACAAATAAAACATCTGTGAAACACAATAAAAGTTGTATTTGATCTTTTTGGAGCTGAATGGGTGAAACCTGAGAGAGCGTAAATCTGGGTTAGCTCTCAGAGTCTGTGTTGTGAATGACTTTCAGCTACTACCACCTGAACCTCAGCTGAATGTAACGTTCAGTCGTTTGTCATCATTACTGAGAGACGAACTGTCTGATTAAAATCACGTCGACACCCACACATCTAACCAGCTGAACCAGTTTTCATTCACAACTTTACTTTAGCTGCTGAAGGGCAAAAGGCGGGTGATGATCATTGTGCCTGTTAGCAAAATGTTTCAGGAAACACTGGATGACTTTTTCTGTCAACACAATCAAGATGGCAGCCACAGATAAAAAAAAAAATTGCTGCATCTCTGTAAACTAAAGGATGAGCTAAAAGTCAGTGTGGTGGTAGCTGAGAGTCGTCTCCAACACAAACTCTGAGCTAATAAGCCTAAAAACGCAGCCTTTTGATTTGTGTTGGTGTTTTTAACCTTGTAAATATGCACTCTGCAGAGCTTTGATCTGCTGGTTGGACCTGGAGGCAAAGATCTCAGTCAGGATGTGCTCCTTTGTGCCAGCGCCCTGCAACAAAACACAACACCAAAAAACAAACAAACAAAAAAAATCCAACAACAAAAAAACAAAACACTTACGGTTATAATTCTGGATGTCAGAATGATTAAAAACATCACAACATTTATGGGAGCTATGCCGAGAGGAACCGTACTTGCATGGCCTGCATCACTTCATGGCAGTCGTACGCCGCAGGAGGAGTGATGAGCGCCACCAGCAGGTTTTCAAAGTCTCCATGCGTGTCCCCCTTCAGGTCTTTGTCTAGGGTCTGTGGAGGAAACAGAGCAGGACTGTTTGTGCGCCGTACAGCCACGCCCGTGCAAAACACACAACCTGCAGCTTCGTCCTGAAGAACAGGATTTAAAGTCTGACTCAGATCTGGCGTCTCTGTACGCAGATGATCCTGTAGTTTACCTAAAGTTTCTCAAATCTTAAACTACTTTAATTTCTAGAGGTTCAGTTTAAATCAACTCTAGTGGCTTCATAAAGCAAATGTCTAAAATTATTTATAAGTTCACAAATCCAACTTTTTTAAATAATTTGGTAAAGTTTTGATTTAATTGTTGTATTTATTGGGTTGCTTGCAGAAAGGCATCATGGGGAGTGATGCTTGTGTCTCGGCTAGAACTTTATTTGCATTTTCAGTCATGTGGCTGAAGCAATTGTTTATTTAGTCCCTCTTATTTAGAGAGAAGTAAAATAAAAAAGAGTTTAAGCATGTTTGATGCTTCATTAACAACATGATCCAGTTGACAAACATTAAACTCCAGAACAGAACACAATAAAATGACTACTGTCAGAAAAATAAGAACAATCCATCCTTATCAATTTCTTACTCTGCCAGTCGCTTCTTGATAAGCTTTGCAGATGAGCTGCCTCTGAGCGTTGCTTCTTTGGGTCAAGATGTCAATCAGGACCTTCTCATTTGTTCCTGAAAACATTTTAAAAAGACATTAGCCATGCTAACGTGATTTACATTATAATGCAATTTGTATTTAGGTTGTGATTTGCAGCCGTAGGCTAAATATCTGTGCCTTTAGCATTATATCATCCTACATTGAAAATATGAATTAAATTTATTTTGGTTTAAGCTACATAAAGTTATGAGGATTTCTGATCAAATCATGCAGCATTTCATTAAACTGGTTGTCAGTGACTGGAGACGCCATCTTGGATTTTCAAACTTAGCATCAATCCGTTTTAAAACTTGACTAGTCACATGTTAGTTTTGATCAAACTACAATAAAAAGTAATAAATAAATGGATAAAATGAAAGCTTCTAGAAATTTCAGCTAACTAGCTTTAGCTAAGGCTAGCCACGATGATAATAATTTTGCTAGATTTTCACTTGATTAAAAACTAACCATTAAAAACTGCTTTTTAATTTAATTCAGTTTATTTATAAAGCGCCAAGTCAGAACAGAAGTCAACTCAGGGCACTGAACAAAAACATTTATGTATAAAAATAATAATTTAACATTATTTATCTGAGGAGCAGCTTTGAGTTTAACTCCATCACAGAACTCTCATCTTGAACAAGCACGAAGGCGACAGTGGAAAGGAAAAACTTCTTCATGAGGAAGAAACCTTTAGCAGAACCAGACTCAGGACAAGCGGCCATCTGCTTCATGAAACAAAAACATTTACATTAAATAAATAAAATAAATTTTAATTTTAATAACAGGACTTTCGGGCTCAGCTACATTTGTTAGCATTAAAAAAAAATCAGAATAAAAATGGCCTAACGTAACTGAAGCCACCATATTGGATTTCAACTTAGCGTTTCTCTGTTTTAAGATTCCTTTAGTCACTTTTTGTTTTTATCAAAATATACCAACACTGACTAATCAGAAACAAATTCTAAAAAATAATAATAAAAACTACTTAAAGGAAACAAAATAATAAAAGCTTCAATTTTAGTTAAGTTTAGCCAAGTTTGCTTGGCTAACAAGCTTTTACAAAAACAAGATAAATATTAAAACTGCAGATTAATAAAACAATAATTTATATTTATAGTCAAGCCAAAATATTTGAACAAAATCAGTTTTTAAGTAGTAACATGTGACTTGCCCATTTAAAACAAGTCTTTATAAACAGTTTGTTACATTTTTCTTTCCTAGCATCATTTGGTTTAATTTCTTACCTTTATCAAATATATTTTTTCTTCTGCAGTTCAACTTATGAATTTTGGGTTTTTCCTTAAATTTACTGATTTATTTTAAATCTCTTTTAATGATGGTGTTAATGTCATCTTGTCAATGTTTCATTCAGTTTAGGATTATTGGGTATTTTGGTGTATTAAAGTAATTTAAAATGTTATTTTCTGTGATTCAAACAGCAATGGATCAAACGTTATAACGTTCAAGTGATAAAAACTGAACTTTGTACCAAATCCATCGATGGCCTTCTTTATGGCCGCAGCGTCGTCCACTGCGCTAAAGTTTCCTTTAGGCTTGATGGTTCCTCTGTCTCCACTCTAAGGAACAGGTGAATTCAAACATGTAAATTCAATGTGTCACCTGTGTAGAACACATCTCGTGTGTCTGGTTTCAGGAACGTGACCTACCTGTACTTGTGCAGAAAAAGATGAAGGAGAATCCACAAGGCTCTCCAAGTCGTCCTGAAATCATCAGTTTAGAATGTGAAACAGTTTGACGTCATCATAAACACCATTCTTTTTCTATTTACAGTTCAACACCTTTTTATTTTATAAATGTCCAGACTATCTCAGCCTCTAACTCTGTGCATCAATACCATCAAAAGAACATGTTTTACCCATAAAGAAGCCATGGTGAAGATACTTCCCCTATGAATGAAACAAACATTCATAGAATTAGTCATTCACTACAACTACATGCACATTTTTTAAATGGCTGAAAATTGACACATCAGATTTTACATTTAGAACAAAACTGAAGCAGTTCTTCTTAATTTAATAATAAACAACTTTGTCAACATATTCATGCATCTCCATCTTCTAATGTTTCTCCATGGCCAGGCTGCAGAGGCAACAGGTCCAGGAGGAAACCCCAGACCTCCCTCTGCAGGGACGCTCTCCTTCTCCTCCTGGATGACTCTCAGGTCAGAGGGATAGAACTCCAGAGAGTCCTGGGTCTGTCCCGGCCGGGGTCTCTTATCAGTGGGACATACCCAGAAAACGTCTAAAGGCAGGCATGAAGGAGGCATCCTGATCAGATGAACCACCTCCACTGACTCTTTACGATGCAGAGCAGCAGCAGCTCTATACCAAACTGCCCCCGGACCATGGAGCTCCTCACCCTCTAAGGCTGAAAGGAAGTTCAGCTGCTTGAATCCAGGATCTGGTTCTTTCAGCCATGATCCAAACCTCATGACCACAGGTGAAGGTTGGAACATAGACCAGTAAAATCCAGAGCTTTGTCTTTCAACTCAACTTTCGTTTACCACGAATGACCGAAGCAACAGCCTCATTACTGAGGACCCTGATCCACCGGTCCATCACTCAGGAATAAGACACCCAGATACCTGAACTGTCAGTTACACCTTTTTTTTTTTTTTTAGATCGAGTTGCAACAGAGAAATGCACTGAACTCATGAACACGAGTAGATTCTGTTCAAGCAGAACTGAAACAGGAAGTTTCTTCTTAAAACTTAAAACTGTTGAGAAGATTAATGAATGGAAAACAGAAAAACTCACCTTGCTTTTGGAAAAGAAACGTTTTCTGCCACACCTTCACCTCTTCTGGAAACCTGTCTAAGACCAGCTGGTCACACCTGTTCTATCACATGATGCCTTCAGGGACGACTCGGACACTGCAGTCTTTTCTTCTAGACAGTTTTTAGACTGATTTTCTGTGCAAAATACAACAAAATGAAGAAAAACAAACGAGCTGAATGCATTTCTCTTTAGAGACGAGAGAGGAGCAAAACGAGACAAAAATGAACAAATCCAGGTCACGTTTTTGTCATTTAAATTGTTTTATTACTAAAAAAAGGCACCAAATACAGGCATCATTTGAAAAGTATTATTTTGTCTCTCCAAAAATCCATAGCACCAAAAATATAAATTTATTTCCCATATTTGTCTATTCTCTTGCGGTTTGAGGCACACAGTCGAAAAACAAAAGGATGGAGGAGTAAAAATATAAATACAAGACAGTTTTATTTTTTTTAAATCTCATTGCTCTTTAACCAGTGTCATACACCTTAAAAATTAAATTACAGTAACTTTAACATGGCGGGTACATCAGTAGCTGAGAGTAACATAATCCATAAATAAACGACAAACATCGGAGACGATTATTAGTCTTTGGGCAGAATGAAGTTAGGCAGACACGCGTCTCTTAGAAAACACGTCATTTTCCTTAAAATAAAACAATAATAAAAAAACATAGTAAGGCTGAAGCAGTCAGGATGGAAACCTTTGCTGTGCGGTTGGTGCCGGCTCTTTAAACGACTTTAGATGATTTGTTTTGAATTTTCATGAGAAGAAAAAACACTGAATGGCACTTAATGTAAAAAAAACAAACAAACTGCATCAACACAATAAAAGCACCAGGTCCAGGTCTGAGTAAGGCTCTTTCATGATGGGAGGGATTTACTAAACGTGACATAAGTGCACTTGAAGGCATCATTCGGGTGTTGCTGCTCAGCCTCGGGCAGCGGCAGCACGTCGTGTGTTTTATCTTTCACAGCAGCTGACAGGGCGACTTAAACCAACTGAGATTATCCACACGCTCTGAGTTTACTGACCTGGGGGGGGCTTTGAGTTTTCTGTTCAAGAGCGGCTACAGACGGGATCAGACGTACCTCAACCCCGAATATTGAACATCATCAGTGGTACTCCGATATCTCGAGTCACCATGGCAACCGCAGCAAGTAACAGTCGGGCAGTTTCTAAAAAAGAAGAGCTTTAAACCCCAGAATAAAATTTAATTCATGTCAACAAGTTGTTAACTGTAACGAGTACGAGTCTTTTAAACATTAAAGACGTTAGGCGGGCTGCGGTCGACTTAAAGCTCGTATTGTTTAAAAATGTTGAATTAGAGAAAAAGTCCTCGCTGGACGTTCTCATTAAATAGTTCCTCTTTTGTTTCGGTTGAACCGGTTAAAAACGACCAGCTCACGTCGGACGGTTGGTTTCAGGAGACCGGTGGAAACTCGGGTTTACTCCTGAGTCTGTTACCATGGTGACAAACTAAGAGTCCCCCTAAACTCAGGATCAGGGAACTCGGAGCGTTGTGGAGCAGCTCGAGTTTATCTGCAGCATCAGTGAGCGGTAGCTGAAGGAGCTCGCGCAGCCGGGACACCGTCAGCGGTGAAATGTCTCGACGCAGCAGCTAAAAACCAGACTGAACCACAAAAACTCAGCTCCGGCGCTGAAACGCTCACGAGCGTCACGTGAAAGCTTAAAGCTCGGACGCCTGATGGACTCGGCCGAGATGTTCGTGGGTTCCTGAGGTAGCCCGGTTGCCAGCGTGTCACACTCTTCCCTTTTATCCAAAGTGGTATAAAAACACATGAACAAACGTCCGGTTCCGTCAAACACAAATATTTGCTTTTATAAAATTCTACTCTTTGATTTTGCTCCTTGCGCGTCGGTTCTGCCTCTTCTCAGACCTCGGTGCCGTCACTGAGGTTGTTGTGGAGCTTCACCTCCAGGTTGACCTGCTTCAGCTTGCCGTTGCGCTCCTGGTTCCGGTTGATGTTGACGTTCCTCACCGTGCAGTGCTTGCTGCTGAAGTTCTTCTCCACGCACTTGTCCAGGCACACCTCCACCTTGGTGTTCAGCGGGTACTCCTCGTAGACTTTCGGGGAGTTCCCCTTCCTGGCGGCCGACAGCCTGCAGCGGCGGAACAGGAGGCAGGAGGCCAGCAGGACCAGGCCCAGCAGGGTGAAGGCGGCCACGCCCCCGCCCACGGAGCTGCCCACGTGGGCGTTGAAGGAAGGGGAGGGGCCGACCTCCAGGCGCAGCGACTTCATGTTGGTGCCGTTCTTCACCTGGTCGCCCTCGTTGTCGTAGATGAGCGACTCGTCGAGCGTCAGCCGCCCGCCGCGGTCCACAAGGTCGCGTCTGGAGCGGTTCAGCCGATACGTCGCCGAGCGCTGGATTCTGGGGCCGGAGCGCGACTCCGGGCTGATCACATAGATCACCTGCAGGTACCACTGATGGCCCGCCTCCACCTGTCAATCACAAACAGGCAAGAAGGTCTTTAATGTAAAGTAAAAAGACCTAAAGAGACAACGGGAAACATCTGATTGCTCCTCAGCGAGCAGGAAGTGGTTCCTCGCACCTTGTAGAGGGCGTCCACCTTCATCGTGAAGCCGTCAACACCCGGCATGGCCCTCATGGCGTGCAGCTCCGGGACGTCGGAGGCAAAATCCGCCTCGAAGGGAACATCGTGGAAAAACTTGTCGCAAACGTCCGGCTGTTTACGATCCTGAAACACAAAGCGATGAACTAAAAACTAACCAGAGCTGAGAGAACAAGACTTCTTCTCATCTGGACTGGGTTCAGGCTCAGACTGCTTTTAAACATCTCGTTCTGGAACAAACACACAACTTCAAAATGTTAGTACTGAAATTTAAAAAGACCAGGGCTTCTTCGTTTATTCCATTTGGTTAAATGAAAAGTGAAGTTTGTAAACAGTAGAGAATAAAAGAAGAAGGAACAGGAAACACCTTCAAGAACATCAGTTGTGAACCAAACGGTTCCTCCACCTGATGATCAGTTTGTATTTTATTGTAAACAACATGTTGTGTTCTGACGTTTATGTTCTGTTGCTTCTTCTTGCCACTAGATGGAGCTGCTGGGACAGCACGGGGCACAAGAGACTGTTCAGTCCAGGGGTCTGCGATATTTTTGATAAAAACTAAAAAAATAAATCTGCACCTCTGATCACAAACCAGCGATGAGTCTAAATGTGTCGTGGGACAAAAGAGCAGCAGGCGAGGGACCAAAGAGTCGAAGATGATGGTCCAAAGAGTCAAAGACTTGGGAACAAATAGTTGAGGACGAGGTTCCAAAGAGATGGAAACGAGGGACCAAAGAGTCAGAGATGAGGGAACAAAGAGCAGCAGACTGCAGACCTCTGGTTTAGTGGAACGGCAGAAGGAGACTGAGCTGAAGGACGTTCTCTCATGGCGTCCGACATGACGGCATGTGTTTAATAAAGTTCCTGAGTTTAACCGTCATCTGTTTTCATTGACAACCACCACAACAATATATTCTAAAGGTTTACAAAAAGTAAAATAATAATTCAAAGGCTGAGACTAGTCTGCTTAAGTAACAACATCCTCATACATCTGTTTCTTTAAATGTCTCCCACATCTGTATGAGAGAACCTTCAGTCCAGTCGTCTGTCAGTCGCAGCTGAAGCTTTGATCTGGAGTGACGCTGGGATTCAGAGCAGCTCCTTTAAAAGTTGCATGTGATTCTATCAAATAAGACGGACTAATTAATTTATAATGTCCTCTGAAGGCTCCTGCCCCCCCCCCCCCCCATGACAAGCAGGACAG
>JARVLU010001462.1:3919578-3944218 GCA_031762415.1 Simpsonichthys santanae
CCGAGTTACGGCAGAATCGAGTTACGAACCGTTCTTAAGTCCGGAACCCGTTCGTAAGTCGAGGACTACCTGTATATTTTTTTAAGTTAGTGGGTGTGGCTTATCTGCAGGTGAGCTCAATAGTCCAGAAATTATGGTAGGAAGTTGATCTTTTTTGTTTTGTTTTGATGTTATTGTTTACAACCAATAATATCTAAGATTCAATGCATGATAATACAAAGCTCAGATCTAATAAAGGCCTCAAGGTAAAATCAAACTTTAAGCATTTCACATTGTGATGTGACGTGCGGTCATCAGTCCACGACAACATGCTAACATCCCATAAAACTGAGTAAAACCCTCCGGTGTCACCTGCTGGCAGCTGCAGGCCTCTGTTGACGGTCATTTGAGGACCCTCGCTCTTCCTCACGTCCATCGTGAACTCCAGACGTCCCGCTTGGGTGTGGACGCCGTCGGTGAGGGTGAAGCCCATTTCGTCGGCTCCCCCATTGACGGTGTCCGGCGTGTAGACCAGCAGCCGGTCCAGGATGTCTTGGTAGGTGAAGGTGGAGCCCTGAGCGAGGATTTGACCGTTTTCCAGTGGCTGAGTGTAAAACTGCCGCCTGCGCAGTTTGCCTGGACAAAAAAAATAAAATAAAAAACATCATGAAAAACTCTGATTTGTAAACTGTGCATCGGACGAGAATTGTTTCTGTCAAATGGAGGGAGAATCTGTTTTTGTTGAAGAAACACCAGAGAACTTCTCGTCTTTCTCTCTCTGTTAGAGAGTTTATTAAAAAGCTTGAGCTTAAGACCCATTTAAGATCTAATCCATGGTGTTTTTTTGAAGATACACTGATTCTTCACTTCTAGGTTGGACTTTTGTCATTCTTTAATATCTGGGTGACCAAAACATCTTCAGTTGGTCCAGAATGCTGCTGCCGAAGTTCTGATGAGTTAGAAGGAGATGTCATATTTTAAAGATTTTAATGTTGGTCTTCTAACATACAAACCTCTCAGCAACCTCCATCTTATTACAGATCTTATTGTTCCATATTTTATTAACAGAGCACTCAGACTGCAGGTTTACTTGTTCTAACTCTCAGTTCTGCTGCTTCAGATTTAGAACGCCGGAGAACAAACTGAACACGTTTCCTCACCCTGTTTAAAAAGCTGGAAGCCATCTTGAATGGGATTCACTACAAAACATCAGTCAGTTGTCGACGTACAGCCTTCTGGAGGAGGTTTTATGATCAGATGAGACAAAGACAGATTTATTTGACCACAGTGACAAGATGGAGGTCAGAAGGAGTTGAGATGAGGCTTTTAATCCTAGGAACATGGCACCAACAGTCAAACACTGTGGTGGTAGCATCATGATGTGGTACTGGAGTGTTGCAAAAAGTGGATGGGATGTTCAAAAGAGGACTAAATTAGAGAGTCTTCACCTTCAACTTGAATCAACCACTGGACAAGTTTGTGCTCCATAACGATCCACGAAAACACATCAGAACTGGTTTCTGACTGAATCAACCATCAGAACTGGTTTCTGATTGGATCAACCATCAGAACTGGTTTCTGATTGGATCAACCATCAGAACTGGTTTCTGATTGGCTCAACCATTAGAACTGGTTTCTGTTTGGCTCATCCATCAGAACTGGTTTCTGATTGGATCAACCATTAGAACTGGTTTCTGATTGGATCAACCATTAGAACTGGTTTCTGATTGGATCATTCAGGCTACATTAAGGATCTGGAAAGGCCTTTCCAAAGCCCAGACCTCAACCTGATAGCTTTTTAAAGTAATTGAAGTTATCTGTTGTATCATCCAGCCCCAGAATTAATCAGATATTCATAATTTTCCAGGTCTCTCTTGCAAATGAGTCCTTGAGGCTCAATGGGATTAACCTGCCTAAATAAAGGTTGAATGAAAAAATCCCCCAGTCATCTGATCATGACTGTATTTCTGAACACAAACAAACAAGAACAGTTAATATCTTATCGGCAGGAATTTGAAATGTGTAATTTATTTTTATTTCACGGTTAGTGTTAGAGGTTTGCTCAGCATCACCCAAGAGGCAGCGAGCACGCCCCGCAGCTTCCTGACACCTTTATTAGGTTAGAGAGGGGCTTCTCTCTGATAAATCTGAGTGTGTTGGAGGGGCGGCCATGTGAGGAAAGTAAAAAGGCGGCGCGTGAAAAGACCGACGAGCTGCCTGAGATCCATCATCCCGTGTGGAAACCACCGGCTCCGTCTCAACAGTCGTCCACGCCGGTGCTTTCACAGCAGGCGTCACGCTCAGCTTCACGGGCTGTTTGTTACTAGAAAGAGCTGCAGCAGGCGAGGCCGAATTACAGAGAAGTGGCTGAAGATGACATGAGGAAAGCAGCTAAACTGATCTGTTTGATGGAATAATCTACACAACGACCAACGGATATCAGATTAATCAAAAACAGCTGCTTTTGTAAAATAAAGTCAAAGTAAAACATCCACTTTTACCTCCAACAGTATAATTTCCAAGTTAAGGGACTAGAATTCCTTGTAGCCGTTTTGGTCAAACCTGGAAAATACAACTGAAGATTTGACTGAATTGTGTCTGTTTTGTGTTTGAGTACTATGGCAGCCATCTTGGATTGGGTCCTTGTTAATTTTAAATTCACACCAGCTGCAGTCAAGCACAGAGTTGATTTTTATGATGGTTTCAGGTATTTTTCCCCAAGATTTTGTCTGAAAACAACTAAATGGACAAAAAGGTTCAGGAAACGTTCCGTTCAGAGTAAAAACTTCAGTAAATCCTTCTTTCATAAAATAAATATTCATGTTAGTCAGTTTGTTGTAAATTCTGCACACGTGAAGACCGTTTATGATTTTTAATCCACTTTATTTAAATAAAACTCCTGACAGAGCAGGAAGTCAGGATTAGTTTCAGAGGGAAACCATTAACTTCGACTGGGGCGTCGTCCGTCTGAGCTCACCGTAAGTCGGGATCCTGATGATGGTGAACACGATATCGTTCTCCGGCGTGTCCTCATCGCGAACGCTGAGGGATGAGTTGGTTATGACGGCTCCAGAGTTCTCCTCCATGTGGATCCTGCTGACCGACACCACCGGCGCTCTGGGTTCTTGACTCTGCAGTGAAATTACAGGAAGTCCAGATCAGTCCAAACCAAATTATTTGGCCCCAAAACATCTCAGGATCCTCCAGGAGATATAATTTAGTAATATTTAATAATTATACTGAATAACCAAGTGTTTTAGTTTTGTTTGAAAATAAAAACAAAGAATGACTCGTATTCAAAATAAACATAATGAAGTGCTGATAAAATTACTGTTTGTCTAAAGTTTAACCGAATGCATTTAGAAAACAAGAATACGACGGCTTTTAAAAACCAGAACAACACTCTGAGGGGAGTGTTTGTCCCTGCTGGGCTACCGTACAAACACGGAGACGCAACAGAAACATGAACTGCTGAATCTTTACACACAGAGTTTTTCAACGTAATAAACTCGGAATATTTTTTAGATAATTCTGAATATATGATTATTTTTCGCTGACTGGGACACAAGCTCACCTGGATGTCGATCTCCACGTTGAAAGTTTCCGTCTGGACGTGCCCGTCACTGACGTAGAAGGAGAATGCGTCCTGTCCAGACTGAGGGCGACGCCGGCCGTCCTGCACGTAGAAGATGCGATTGGACGTCAGGTCGTCGACGGGGAACGGAACATCTGGAGTGACTCTGGAGCCGCCGGCCGAGCCTCCTGCAGGACGACCAAACAAACACAGTTTCTCTTGTTTCACCCTGAAAATGAATTCTTATTACGTAAAGAATGAAGCGGGGATGAAAGGTGAGTCCCCAGCAGCGCAGAGGACAACTCAGACTGACTGCCAGCTGCTGTCCTGCAGCTGCAGATGCTTTAAAGATCTGCCTGCAGGCGCTCAGCGTCTGAGTCGATGAAAGTTTTATTTACAGGAAAACAAACGACTTCCTGCTGCTGCGTTAAAGAAAACAACTTCCCAACATGCCTGGAAAGCACCGTTTTTTTAGTTCATTTATTAATTTAGGCCGTTTTTTATCAAGTAAATGTGCTTGATGAACAGATTTCTCTTAAAATGAACTTTTTTAAATTAAGCTGAAGCAACATTTTAAATTTATTAGAGCCAAGAAATAAAGCAAAAATGTATTGTATTTTATTTTTCTAAGTGCATTTTTTATATATTTTTAATTCATTACCTAACCAAATAAAATATTTTTTGTCTGTTTACCTTTGTTAGAAAAACATCTCATGAACCACTGGGCATATTTGACTGAAACTCAAATGAATATTAAAATGTTTGTCTACAAACTGTTAGCTTTAGCTAAGATGGCCGCCACAGCTAATCAAACTTAACACAAATGTCAGCGGCTCAGATAATTTTCTAGCTATTGAGCTAAACTTTGGTGTGGTAGTAATTGAGAGTCGTTCTCAACACATCACGCTCGCATCACGAGGAGGTCTTTATTTAAAACTCAGTGGGCGACAAGCATTCCTTTAACGATACAACAGTCAATTATTATAATTAATCTGAGTTTATTTTACAGAATTAATATGTATTTTAAAAATCAGCTGTCTGAAAATTAAAATTTCTCATCTTCCAGTCTTTGAAACTAAACGTAGGGTGGTGAAGATTCAACTTTGTCATTTATAAATGTTAAAACATTCATTAAAATAAATAAATATTAAAAATACAGAAAAGTCTAAACAATTATGTTTTTTGTCAAGTTGTATTGTTTATTGTTTTTATCAATTTTATTCCGAGTAGTAATTCATAAACATCATTGGAAGGTTCCAAATAGTCCCTTTTTATAAAGTTGATGCTTTATCTGTCGTAAAATAATAAATATTGAGCTTTTAAGCATTTTTTAAAATTTGATATTTCACTTGTTTTCAATGGAAAACCAAAAAAGATTTGTCTATTTTTTTTTCAAAACTCCACAATAAAAGAGGGAATTTGCAGAAATTAAATGAACAAACATGTTTTGTTTTTTCATTCTGTAAGAAGCCGATTAATATTTAACGAGATCTACGTGCATCGAGTCGCACACGAACAAATATTTAATGATTCGAACGTGAAGAAATGTGAGGAAACTGCCCACTGGTGAGGCTCGGAGGAAAAATCTGCACATAAACTCGTTCAGATTATAATCTGTTTGCAACACAGTGCTTAGACGTGAGCGTTTCTGATTTTTGCATGAGCTCGTGCATAAATCACTGCGCACGTTTTTCAATCATGCAACACGTTAATGAGATTATTTCACCCAGGAAGCGCTGAAACACGCAGCCGCAGCAGTTTTTCTCGTGTATTAATCTTCACTGAACTTTGGCGTAAACTCACAGTTAAACTGAACCAATGAGGAAACTGCAGCTCAGGGTGGAAAAAAATAAAATAAAAAAAATCAGATTTTATTTTTTTTCCAAATTACTGAGAGGAGAGAGAATGTGTCTAATGAGCTGCTTCGTGTGAAAATGTAAAAAAAAAAAAAAAAGGCCTGTAACAAAAAGATGCTCACTTTGTGCTGCAGCTCAGGGGTTTCCCACATGTACGATGTTTTCTCAGAAACTAAACGTCTCCAGAAGACGTGGGAGGAATTAATCATCTGACCCGGACCAGAACCCAGAACCTGAAGAAACGTTCTAATTTAAATCGTTTTGTGGACGGAGCTCCAACACTTCCCTCTGATCTCACGAGCCGTTTCCAGGTTTCATGTCTTTGTTTTGACTTTTGGGTTCTGTTGGACCTGGAAGCGCAGCGATGGCTCCATCTGCAGCCGGCCGGTGCTAACCCTGGAAATAACCAGGCAGATGGCGGGAAACGCAGCCAGCGCCGTCTGAACGGGACTCAGACACAAACGAGGGGAAGATTCTGAGCAGACGGCAGTTGGGTGTTCACCTGTAAAGTCCGAACCAGTTCTCTGTGACCCGGTTCTGACACCTGAAACCCACCTCTGAAGGTGTTCTCAATGAAGCCGTACTTTGGAGGACTGACGAGCCAAACGAGCAGGACGGAGCCGGACGTGTCCACGCCGGACACTGCGATGTGATTGGTGGAGAGCTGCACACGACCGCCTTCCTGGACCTGCAGCGTGAAGAAGAACCCGAACACACAAAAACAGCTTTAACTCAGTCAGATTGACGGGTTCCGACCGAAACCTCGGTGTGGTAGTAACCGAGGATCATCTCAAACAGCACATCATCTTCGCTTACCAGTTTGTCATTACCTGTTGGGAGTCAAACTTGTTTGTTAGCAAAATATCTCTTAAACCACTGGACATATTTTAAAGAAACACATCTACAACCTTTGGAGTTGACCCAATTCAAGATGGCTGCCACAGCCAATCAACCTTAGCCTACACGACAGAGGCTGTAACAACTGCATTTTAATGTTGGTGTGGTGGTCGCTGAGGGGCAGACTTGAACGAAACGTTCAGTTCTCTGGATGAGGCGGGAACGTTTTGAGTTTCATTTAATTTGAACTTTCTAGATTTAATTTGATTCTAATTCTGTAGTTTTGTGCTTCAACGTGTTCGTTTTTGTTGATTCTGCCATCTTGAACCAGACTTCCTGTTTGTTCTAAAAGCTCTTTTGGATTTTGTACGTTCCCGTTGGTTTTGCTTCCTGTTGGAGCTGCACACCTGAGTCCCATCGTGTTAATCATCGGTACTCACGTCTAAGAAGCCGTGTTTGTAACTGGTTCTGTGCTTCAGGACTGGTTCTGTGCCACTGGGATGTGTTTATGTTTGAGCTCCTGCAGCAGTTTACTTCTGAGACTCCAACAGGGGGTTGGCTTGAAACATAGCACTGAAGGTAACCTATGGGACAGATCTGGTTGGCAGGCCGTAGACTAGAGTTGTATTTGGGCCTAAAAAAATCAGATCCGGCCCGAACGCACACATTTTTTTTTTCTGAGCAAAACCGACCAATAAATTGTGATTACAGGACCGAACCAGAAAAAAAACAAACAAACAATTAATTAAGCTTTTACTGCTTTTGTAAACAAATCACTTTGGCTTGATTAAAAAATGCATTTCAATGAAAGGAAGATAGTGTATAAGATTTATTGTTTATTAACAAGAGTCAACAGATTATTATACTGTAGTTATTACTATATTATTGTAGTCCCTCGTTTATCATGGTGGACCCGTACCCTTCCCACACTATTGTAAAATTCTAAACAATGTTTCTAAACTCTAAACGCTCTAAAAGAGCACAGCATGACATGGTTTCAGCTGCTGCCTCCTCTGCTCTTTGCCACGTTAACTTCTCAGCTCTGCACGGAGATCAGCTGATCAGCTGCAGCAGGAGGTTTATCCTGCAGTGTGGGCTGCAAAAATGTGCAGCAGGTGCTAAATAATTTTAAATAATTTATTGTAAATAAAAAGTCCATGCCGATCGTGCAGCTCATCCATCACTCAGTCAGTTGTGTGTCAGGTCCACTCTTGTTTTGAAAAACCGTGATGGAGCGAGTCTGAGATAAACGAATCGTGAAGTAGCGAGGGACCACTGTAGTTATTATAGTTATTAACAGTCGTCTGCCGCACGTGTCCGCTGACGTGACGACTGAGTCCAGTTCAGCTTCAGGTGGGTCGCTAGCAGTGATCCATCTGGACTTTTCATTTTTTTACCTCTTTCAACCAGCCGGTCAGCGAGCGTGCATTCAAAATGTGGATCGTCAGTCACGTGTGTCCGCTGACGCAATCAAAAACCCGACACCGACCCAGCCCGGCCATGCAGCATATTATTTTGACCCTTGCCGGGCCCCGGGTTAGAAATGACAGCTTCTACCATAGACTGAGGAAGTCCTCTGGATGAGAGACAAAACGCTTCTCACTTAAAGAAACTGGTCCAGATGACGTTAACCTTTTTTTAATGATCTACCAGGATGATTGAGTTTACAACCATTTTTATTTTTTATTTATGTTTTCTGCTTCAGGTTTTGTTTTTGGGGGGGATCTCTGACTCTCTATTTGCCAAAGTACATCTGCAACAGATTAACGTTTGGAGTGCTTTCAAGACGGCCACTACAAGAACTCACTTTAAAAAACTTTAATTCAGTCAATTTGACAGTGCAGTTGTCGCAGAGTGATTTTATATGAGATTGTTTGTGACGTTCGTATCAAGTTTTGACCAAAAAACTGAAGTTTAGAAGAAAAGAAAAGAAAAAAGCTAAAACATATTGTAACATTTATAAAGAGGTCTATTAACCTCCAGCAAAAACAGGGCGAAGAGTTCCCCTGAAGCAAAAGTCTGAAGGAATCTTTTGGCCTCGTTAGTCAAACGTTTTCAACTAAATAACGTGACTAAATTTTATTCTTTCAGCTGCTCTCTTCATGTTTCACTTCCTGTCTGATGAACCTGCAGCCTCAGGATTGAAAATCGCAGCATGGACCCCAGAACAGCAGCAGCTCAAATTAACAATATTAATAATTAAACCAAACATCATCTGACTTTACTGAAGTGACTGCATCGGCTTGGATTCTATTAAATTGTAAAAAAAAAATAAAAAAAGGTATTAATTTAAACGGAACCTCTTTTTTTTTTTTCAATTTTATGAGCTGAGTGTTGGCGCTGTTCAGCCACATGAAAAAGTTGTTTATATTTTCATTCCGAGCAGCGGACACAGAAACAATGTT
Organism: Simpsonichthys santanae; assembly: GCA_031762415.1. Classification (NCBI taxonomy): domain Eukaryota; kingdom Metazoa; phylum Chordata; class Actinopteri; order Cyprinodontiformes; family Rivulidae; genus Simpsonichthys; species Simpsonichthys santanae. Next base: position 3,928,230 of record JARVLU010001462.1, read on the forward strand.
CTGCATATTTTAACACATTTTCACTCTTCAGACCGGACCAACACAAAGAGCTTCACGGAGAACAACAAAGACGTTGTGAAAAAAGTAAATCCGAGTACCTTGATGCCGCTGCGCACCGTGACCACCGGCGGCTGTCGGGGCGTGGAGGTGATGGTGATGGTGCACATCTGGTTGTCAAGGCGATTGTTGTCCTCGTCGTAAACAACAAAGTGGAAGATGTCGGTCACCGGCTGACTTCCTGTGTCTAACGAAGTGTCGTACCTGCAGAAGGATTTCACCAGTTAAAAATAAAAATACAAAACGATGGAGGTTTTCAATGCCGAAGCATTAAAGTTAAGTTTATGAGGACAGTTTGTGTAAATGTTCACGCCCTGAAATGTTGGGAAAAAAAACCAAGACATGCAAATTATCCATGAAATAATTAGATTTTGTCTTTTTCCACCCAGCGTGCCTCTCACTGCCATAGGATTCAAGGTTTTCTATCAAACCCCCTCAGAGTGCACACACAATCATTTCCTCACACTTTATATTTTATTTATATTTTAACATTAATCGTAATTTTCAAAAGATGAAAGTTTTGTAATTTTTATTTGTCTTTATCTTTCATAAAACACTGTAAAAAGGTAAAATCAAACCCAGGTGAGATGTTAAAGCTTCTGCCAGTCTAACTTGTAGTTTTGGCACATCAGCAGTCTGTTTGAGGCTTACTTTTCAGTCAGAGTTTCTGCCTGTCTTATTAAGAGGGACAAAAATGGACTTTTTTGAATCCCAGCAAGAAATTCATAATAGTTTCATGAAATGAAATCAATTCTTAAAAACAAACAAAAGTATTTATGTTGACACTGAGTAAACACATTGATGAACACATAAAACTTAATTAATAAAAATAAACCATTTAACTCCATCCATCATCTTTTACCCGCTTCTTCCATTTTGGGTCAAGGGGTCGCCGGTGCCCATGTGCAATAGGCGGGGAACACCCTGGACAGGTCGCAAGTCCATCACAGGGACAAACAACCATTCACTATCTCACACACACCTGGAGACAATTTACAGTCGACAGTCAGTCTAACATGCATGTTTTTGGTCTGTGGGAGGAAACTGGAGTACCCGGAGAAAACTCACGCATACATGGAGAGAACATGCAAACTCCACCCAGAAGGGCCCCTCGGACCGGGATTTGAACCGGCGACCTTCTCGATGAGAGGCAGCAGCTCTACCAGTTGCGTCACCGTGCCGCCCGTCCCATTTAACTCATATAATAAAAATAAATACACGAGCTGATACAACAGAATAATCTACTTAATGCTTGATGTGATAGCTCTCCTCAGTGCAGTCAGGGAGTGACAGACACAGATGTGTGGTTACCATGGTGACCACACATCGAGCCACTGGCAGAAGAGTTAATGTTTATTTTATACTCTGTTCTATTTCCCTGTCTTGTTTGTCAAAACATCAGCATTTTATTTAGCTAAGATTGTTACAAATATATTGTATATATATACATAGATATATGTTTGCACTGATAATAAGCATCTGAACTTATTTAATTTTCTACAGTCGTAGTGATTTCTTATTTCAGTTCCAGCCGGTGGCATCAAAACACACAACTAGTATAAAATGTAAATCCTTGTTTCCACACGGACAATCTCTGGAAACATTAACATTTTACTGATGTTGATTGTGAAAATATTTTATGTTCATGTAGCGAGCCTGTCCTCCTTGAATTAGATTTAGTTTCCATGTTAGGTCACAAGCTGGTGTTGTGATTTTTGTATTACAACAAAATGTTGATTACACAAACCTTTAGTTTGGACCAAGGATGTGGTTGGTTTGCTCCTACATGTTGGACAGAGTGAGCAGGACAAACAGCACTCTGCTTTCCACTATTGTTTATCCATTCACGCTGAAAAACTTGTGAATAGCACATGTTGCTCTCGTCACTCAAACTCCTCGACTGATTAAATTTAGAATCTCCTTAAGGCGCAGCATGAAAACAAAGCTAGTGTTTTTTTTTTTGTTTTTTTTTTTAACGTTTTCACTCTCAGGTAATTAGAAAAGCAGGAACGCGACGAGAGCCGTTAAATCAACACTTGTTTCCCATCGGTGGCTCCTGGTGAACATTCACTGCTACAACTGGAATATGAAGCGTTTTTTGAAGGTCGTTTCCTGAAACGTTCAGATGGAGCTACCTGATCCTGTGCATGTTGATGTCCTCCATGGTGAAGGACGAATACTCTCTGAGCTCCTCGGCCTCCTGCTGGGACCGGCTCCGAGTCAGGACGCCGTACATCGGTACCGACACCAGCTGGATGTGGATCTGACCGTCGGGGGATGAGTGATCCTGATCAACAGAACACAGGTGTCATCTCTGTGTTAAGATGAAACATCTCAAACGTTCAGATGATTCATTCACAGATAAAACTTGGACAAGTTTGTCTCAAAACTTTAAGAACTGAATCCAAGCTACATTGATGATTCATAAAAAACAATAAAGAAGATATTTTACCACCTTGCAGAGCTTCTAAATGTCACATATAAAACCCAGAGTCGTCTCCTGATTCTCTGTGAGGTCTCTCTACCCAGAATGCATCTGTTCTCACTCACAGTGTAGGCCAGGTGCGAGCGTTTGATGACGGTGCTGCTCTTCTCGCTCACTTCCAGGGACAGCGAGGCAGCCGGGTCCCGCTGCGGCCCGTCGCCCGCTCCGCCCAGCACCGACACCTGGACCGTGGTGGACGCCATGGAGACGCCGTCGCTGACTGAGAAGGACATGGCGTCCTCCTGAGTGGAGAGGCCGGCGTGCTGGTAGAGCAGGACTTTGCGGGTGATGTCACTGAAGGTGAACGTGTCACCTGAGAAGAAAAACCTGGATCAGTCCAGTTTGTGCCTGATCATTTACCTGTGTCTGTGTATGGGTTTGTATTCCGTCTGTTAGCAAAATATTTCTAGTTCTAAATGTAATCACCTGATGAATTTCTACAACTGGTTAACCTCTAATTCAAAATGGCTGCCACAGAAAGGCCTGCACTTCAGTCTACGTGAAAGACATTGAGCTGAAATCTGGAGTGGTAGCAGCTGAGAGTCATCCCCAACACAAACTTTGAGGGTTAAAAGACTGAACAAAGATTTATTAAAGTATTTAGCACACACAAAGCACAGCTGTTGTTTAGTAAACAAGTTAAAATTAGAGTTCCTTGAAGTGATGGGGATGATTTTCAGCTATTAAAAGACATTTTTAACTCGATATTGGTAAAACTGAGTGTTTTAGCCATTTTGATTAGATCAGGCAGCCATCTTGAATATGGCGTGATCAATTATTACATGACCAAACACATGAATTTCACATGCAGGAAAGTGACCACAAGGTACTGAAAACAGCCCGAACATCCCACAAACCGTGACTTTAACATGTTAGTTTCATGTATATTACGTAAAACCTGAGATTTTTAACACGTTAGGTTCATGTGGGTTGTAAGAAAATGCAGTTTTTAGAGACACGAGTTGAGCTCCTTTCTGGGTTACCGGTAGTCATGCGGGTGCCGTCGTCAGTCTTGACGAGCTCTCCGTGGACGGGGACGTCCACCAGCTCAAACTCCAGCTCATCCGGCGGCGTGTCGGCGTCGCTCACCGCCAGCTGCTGCCCGCCTGCATCAACACACCACACAGAGCTTCTGATCCATCGTACCGCGGCTCCACACTCTTTTAGTAAAAGTTTGAGGCGAGGAGTTTTAGTCACGAGCGTTTTTTGTGTCTGGTACCGATGGCGGCTCGTCCTCCCAGGCTGACTTCCAGCAGCGGGTCCAGAACCTGAAACACCGGCGGCTGCTGGCGGTTTGAAAGCAGCTGGACGGCAAAGTCCAACTCAGGGGTGGTGTGTTCACCGTCTGACACTGAAAACACAAAAACACAAACAGAAGAAGATGTAAAAAAATAAAATAAAATAAAAAAATGCAGACAGAATAAAAAGTGAGAAAAGCTGAAAAGTTTATTTTAGACAAAAACTACAAAAACAAACCAAACAGCTTTAAAAAGTATAAACATAATAAATATACAGAGAGGTAGAAGCACGATGGAGCCTTTACTGTATTATAAAACACTTTTTAACGTTTTCAATATGTGGAGCTTTTAGCTACCCTCTACTTGAAGCTAGTCTTTATGCACTTTTGGTGCTTTTAGCTGACAATTTAGGTACATTTAGCTAGCTGTTTGGTTCCTTTATCTAGGTTTTCAGTGTTTTAAGCTAAGCTTTAGGTAAGTTTAGCTAGCGTCTAGTTAAATAAATCCCACACTTTGGTGTTTTTAACTATGCTTGTGATGATTTAAGTTAGACGTTTAGAAATTTAAGCTAGCCTTTAGGCACTTCAAGCTAGGATTTTGTTACGTTTATCTAGGATTTTGGTACATTTGACTTTTAAACGAGTTGTTGTTGCTTTTAGCTAGAGTTTTGCTAATGTTACTTTTCAGCTATGATTTTCCTACTTTTAGTTTTTAGCTACCGTTCTACAACTTTTGGCTTTAATTTGCTTTTTGTTACTTTTATATTAAGCCAGTCTTTTACTACTTTTGCCTTCTAGCTAATACGTACAGTGATGCTGCTGTTTCACAACTGTAAACTTTTAGCTAGCATTTTAGCTACTTTCTGCTTTTAGCCTTTTTATGCTACTTTTAGCTGTTATATGGTCTTGTCATTCAGCTTTAAGGTAGAGTTTGTTTGTTTTTTAGCTACTTTTTTGCTTCTTTTGGCTTTTAATGTTTTCAACGTACAGCTAATGTGATCTTTTATAGCATCTTTAACAACTATGTTTCAGCCTCTTCAGAATATTTCAGCTGCTCGTTCTTCAGTTTCTGGAGTTTTCAGGAAGTTTCTGTCCCTCCATTTAGTTTCACACAAGTAAACAGCTGAAGTTTGTTCTCGTGAAGAAAATATTTAAAAACTGAAAACGGGAAATAGAAGAGGCGGAGGAAGAGGGTACAAGACTGGGACAGAGAGGCGAGAATAAAGAGAATAATTATGAAAGAAAAACAGGTACAATTATAAAATAAAGCATCTCCGCTCCAGAACAGAAATAACAAGACGACGAGGAAAATAAAAAGGGAAAGAGGTGAAAGAAATCCTTGTAACCAGTAAAACAAAACAAAACTGAAAGAAAGGAGACAAAGTGCCTTCTCCTCTTCTTAAAATAGAGAAAAGATGAAGTACTGAAAGTATTTACCTGTGAAATAAACACTCAGTGACTCCGGCAGGCCTGTCAGTTTAAAGAAAAGAAAACAGTCACACTCGGAGACGATACAACTTAAAAAAAACAAGAAGAGCTGACGGAGCGTCAAAACTAAAACGACGAGCCGTTTAAATTCAACAGACGTTTGAGCCTCGGTTCAGGATTGATTCAAGGAACCCGAGTGTTTCCAGAAATGTTGTCTGGGTTTCGTTGCCTCCGAGACCCACTAGAATATGGAGATTGGACTTTTGCTGGAGACGCCATGAATTCACATGTTGGTACAGTAATCTATCTCACTATCCACACCTGGTTTATATTTGAGCGTTTTAGGTGTTAAAACACACAGATGGTCATTTTCTTGGTGCGGCTGCAGAGCCTTCGTGACCCCACCTGCTTCCAGCTCGGCTCTTAGGACTGAGGTTCCAAAGGAGGCGAGTCCGATTGGAGATCTGACGTCAGTGCAGGACGTTGATTGTCTTTCATGAGCGTCTCCTTCATAACCTGCCATTTAAAAAACCTTTAAATGTTTTACATCCTTGAGGGCAGCACAGTGACACAACTGGTAGAGCTGCTGCCTCTCAGCGAGCAGGTTCCTGGTTCAAATCCCGGTCCGGGGGCCTTTCTGGGTGGAGTTTGCATGTTCTCTCCGTGCATGCGTGGGTTTTGTCCGGGTACCCCTGTTTCCTCCCACAGAGTAAAAACATGCATGTTAGGCTGATTGGTGACTCTAAATTGTCCCTAGGTGTGTGAGAGAGAGTTTGTCCGTGTGTGTCCCTGTGATGGACTGGAGACCTGTCCAGGTGCCTCTCGCACAGTGACGACTGGACATGGACACCAGTGACCCCCGTGACCCAAAAAGGAAAAAGCAGGTAAAGATAATGGATGGATATAATACATCCATGAAAATGGCGACACATAAACCAACACCACGATTTTATGAGGAGGTGCAGATGCGTTGGTTGACAACAGGATTCAGACGGAGTTAGACCAAATGGACTCGGTCTACGGGCTCCCGCTGGCAGAAGGAAGACAGCCTCGTCTCAGACAGAGTCTTTTGAAACCGTGGCAGAGGGACGGTATGTGTTGCAACTTTATTTCACTTATTCGCTCATTGCTGTGCTGGTCTTGGATCCGTAATAAAGTTTCAGTAGTTCTGGGCAGCTGTGCTACAACAATCCTGCAAACATTGAGACGTATGTTGCCTAAAATAAATCTCAGCAGCCGTATGTACCGCAGCGCTCTCTGAGGTCAGCGGATCAGACGCCTTTAATGATTCCAACGACGTGATGGGACCTCAGAGGGGACAGAGCCTTCTCTGACTGGTTGACCGCTGCATGTTATACCAGCTCCTTCTCTTGGTGTTTTTGTCTCATTTAACAAAAACTCTTTTATCCCCTGACTTTTGACACAGTGCAAGATGATTTTAACAATATCGTGCTTTTATTCATTTAATCTTTTTAATTGTTTTACTTCTGTAGATTTATATATTTTATCCCGTGTCCTCTGATTGTTCATTGTACAGCACTTCTTAGTTGCAAGTTACTGTTTTCAAGTGCTTTATAAATGAAGATGTGGTTTTATTCAAAACCTGAGAGACTGTTTAGATCGGAGTGGAGTGGAAGCGAGTCACAGTGAGGATGGAGTGTAGCTTTGTCAGAAGATGAACGGAGAAGAGTTGAGTTTATTGCAAAACTCAATGATCGCTGATGCTTTTCTCACATCCTGAAGCGTGACTGCCGGGTCTATCTGTCCTGCTTTGACCTCGTACATGAGGATTGGGAAGGTGTTGTCGTTTATGAATATCACGTGTGAAGTGCAAGGCGGTTGTGTGTGCGTCGTGGTACCAGTGAAGGAGTACTGGTGCAGCTCCTGGAGGTGGGACGGAGCTGGTGGAGGTCTGTAGATCATCTTGCCGTTGTTGACGTCGGCCTGCGTGAAAAACTTCACGGCCTTGTAGGGTCTGTCCCGGTGCTCGATGGTCCCTGGAAACAAGCGGGAGAAGGAAGCTTCAGAAAACCTCAGATTTTCAAAAACTACTGTACTTGCCGCCATGCACGTTGCACCGTCATATAAGTCACATCAGTCACATCAGTCCAAAAATGTCTAATAAAGTGGAAAAAACAATAAATATGTTGCTTCTATTATGCGTCACCACTGACAACCTGGAAACGTGGGCCAGTGTTGTGCCAAAAATCGACTGGCTGCCAAATGGTGGCTGCAGGAGCTTGAACGGGAAGACTTCAGCAATAATTTAACAAGATAACCACCTAAAAACAATTATTTGTTTGCTTGACATTATAGCAAAGATGTGTCTCAGTGGAACTTTTCTTTAATAAATGCACTTTAATGGTCAAATCAGCTGCATTTCACCTGGGCGGCGCGGTGAAATGCAGCTGATTGGACGTTTGCTCCAGGGGTTCTGGAGTGAGACGAAGGTGAAGCCAAGTGTCTCATTAACAGCCACTTTTAACTATTAATGAGACACTTGGCTTGACATATTGCTCAAGGGCTCTCTAGTGGCTGAATATGGTCGTGTTCAATATTTTTCATGTCAAAATGAACAAAATCGTCAGATCTCAGCCAAAAAAATCAGGTTATAAATATGGGGAAAAAAACGTATATTAGTCGCTTCAGTGAATAAGTTGCAGGACTTACAAATTTATGCAAAAAGGTGTGACTTATATGGCAAAAAATACGGTAATCTGCAGGTAAAAACAGCTGTAAAAATATTCATGTTGGCTACAGCTGTTAATGGTTTTAAAGCAGGGTTTTCACACGGTTTGGCTATTTGGGACTCATGTTCTGTAAGTGATGAGCAGGGCAGGGTTTGTTTTACTTTCATCTTTTTAATTTAAAATAAAAATAAACACAACATCGAGGTAACGATCTTACCAAGAACAAAACGATCACAGCCCATTTTTCTGCACATTTCTTCTTCACGTCCCAATTTTAACACATCTTTTCTGTCCAGGTCAATACTATTATTTAACTATTTTAATTTTATTATTTCTGTGTTTTGTTCAGTCAGTTCTGCTCATGAGACTTCCTGACTTCCTGTTTTACCAAAGTGGAGTAAAGTTTTTGGTCAAATTTTAGACAAATTAGATTTTGGAGCTTGAAAAGGCTTTTCAGGCAGAAAACTACATTTTTTTTTTTTTTTTTTTTTTAATTAAAGCATGACTCTCAGCTACTACCACATCGAACAGCTCAATATTTGTAAAGTTGGCAGAATGAGCCCTCTTGAATCGAGTTGGCTGTTGATGTAAGTTTAGTGATTGCATCAAGAGTTTTATTAAAATCTAGCCACTGGTTTGTTTGATATTTTGCTAAAACAACAACATAAAATACACATTGAATTAAACTTATGAAAGAAAACATCAGACTGGTTGTAAAACTGATTTTTACATCCAAAGATGATTAAACTCACGTTTTTACAGATAAATAAAATGTCATGTTTGTCTCGTGGTTAAGCAGAAATCTTTCTTGGAAAATAAACTTTTTTAAAAGTCTTAATAAAACCTGAAGGTTGTAGATTAAAAAATAAAAATAAAACCAAGTCAAATCTTTCAGTTGAATCTGAACTTTTGTCCTCCTCCCTGGTTTATCCGCCCATTAGATGATGAATAGGACCAATTGTGCAGCATTTTTCTGAGCCATTAGTCCGAGCTGTAAGTTCTGCATTAATCTGACGCACAGCTCCATGTTTGAATTAATGTGTTTAGTTTGGAAAGTCAGTAGAAAAGAAAGCAACACTCAAACAAAACCACATAAAAACTGATAACTGAGACATTTCCTTTAACATTAATTGCTTTTTAAATTGTTTTTAATTTTTTTTTTGTTTTAAAGATGAAGATGCTGTAAAAACATCTCTGTAGCACTCTAAATAACAGATTGTCTCCTGCTGTTTTAAACTGGGATCATCTCCTGGTGAGAGGGGGGCAGAGCTACAGAGCTTTGGTCCATTAATGGATGTTGGAGCTCAAAGGACGTCTTGAGAATGACTCTCAGCTACTACCACCCCAAACATTAGCTCAATAGCTGCTAAATTAACTGCTTAGCCATATTTACGGTGCTTGGCTGTGGCAGCCATCTTGAACGGTGATGACTATAAAGGGCAATCAGTTGTAGACATGTCTCTGCCCCCCCCCCCCCCCCACACACACACACAACGTGGAACGTCAGTGTTTGCTCAGAGGTTTGGTTTAGGGCTAGGCTGTGAGTTGGGTTCAGGTTGGGGCTGGGTGTGTTCTGGTTCTGGGGGGTGTAGGAGGCTCACCTTGTCCCGGGGGTAAAGGTTTGGTAATGTTGAAGATGAGTTTCTCACTGGGGGTCTCGGAGTCGATGAAGGACAGAGCTGAAGGTGTTATCTCCGTCACACGATCCTCCAGAGCCTCCACAAACACAAACAAATAAACAAACAAGTTGACAGTGTAGGTAAACAACACCTACCCAGGAAGCTGAATGAAGTTTGTCAATTTAACTTTTCAAGACAGACTGATTTACACGGACACGTTGGGGGGAAACGTAGGTTTTTTCGTATGTTAATTAGAGGAAAAGATCCGCGTTGACACAGACAAATTTTGTGTTTTTATGCATCCGGAGGAATCTCCCCCCGCCCTCCCAAATCCGCTGTAGTTACCATGCAGAGTCATTAGTTGGCGCTGTGAGTTTTGTACATTCACCTAATGCGCATGTGCGCTGCTTTCATCTGGGTTAAAAGTTCAGCTAACAACATCTTAACAACAAGTTAAATCTGGATTTTGGATATGAGTCGACAGATTTGACGCCAAGCGGGACCGCTTCATTTAACAAGCTCCACCCCGGTCGCTGAGTGGACCAGAACCAGTCGACGAGGACGATGTTGGACTTTACTCTAAAGCCGATTTACAGCAGCTACCGGTAAATCAACGTTCTTAATAATGTTTGCTTGTGTTTACTTCAATTACAAAACAAGCAACTGAGTTTTTATTTTTCCTGTGAGGAGAAGCAGGCGGACCGGTTCCAAACGAGGCTCGGTCCAAGTGCAGTGCAGGAGGTCGTCGAAGAGCAATGTTGGATGAACTATTTTTTTAAAATTCCCCTCATTTCTTTTTTCCAATCCATTGAATGTTTTAAGCTGCATTAAGCTGAGTGACAGCCTGAACGAGCCAGATGAACAACATGGGACCAGATTCCAGGATGAAAACAGAGCAGAGTCCAGTTCATGTAGTTTACAGTTCAGTCAGTGTGTTTTTAATAGTGTGTTCAGTTTAATTATCAGTGTTTGTGTGATTTACAGTTTGTGGTGTTGAATAAATAAAAAAAAAATTAAACCTGGTGTCTTCATTTTCAACTTTAATAACATGCAGCATGTTTTTCATCATTTAAATCATAACTTGAATTCAGACAGCTTCATTTACCTTAGATAACTTCATTATATATCCCACACTAACATTAATACTGTACTGTTTATTATTGTCAAACTGTTACTATTTAGCACATTTTGTATGTTATTGCGTGATGTGTGAAATATCCACCTGCCTCGTTCTATAAACAGCGACATTAGAACTGGATCAGACTGGAGTCTCTTCCAACACACACGTCTGTCACAACACCTAGATTCAGGTGTAGATTAATTAAATACGAGACTCAAAATATATTCCATCAGTCGTAGCTCAGAAAGTAGTGTGTATCCACCGCCATGTTGTTGATAGAAATATGCCGTCTGTCCGCGCATGCGTGTGCGCATGTGGTTTAACACAAAGCCTCAGCGGGAGATGTTTACATTATCAGTGAGAGGTCTGCAAAAAACCTCCACTCTGAGAGGTCGGTTCAGAATCCTCCAGATTCAAAGAGAGGGGCTATTGGTGTCGTGTAAATGAACAGTAAAATCACAGAGAGAAAGGTGCGGATTCACTCAGAATAAATGCTGCATAAAACTGCCCTTTTAAGTAAAGTTTCTTTCCAAGCAATTAAAGTGTTTTATTTACCCCTGTATGTAGACACGGTATATAAAAACATTGTTAAGGTTTCCTGCAGGTGTCTTTAGTCAGGATTATTTAGAGTTCTTGTGGTGACCCAGTAAGTTTATTTTTTGCTCACTGTGATCTGCAGGTCACAGTCTGGAGCCAGCTGCGGGAATCCTGGAATCTGAGGGAGGACTCCGATCGTAAAAGTCTGAGCGTCACTTTGGGCGATGGCTGAAACCTCCGAGGAAACCTGCAGACACACAGATCAGATCAGCTGATAGATCCATTGACTCTGAGAGGCCCGATCCGCCACGAGATCTGATCAACGTGTCTCATGTTCTGGTTTGTGTAATTTTTTTTATTTATGTCACAGCTGAAGCTGCTGAGACTCATCAGCCGATGTGCTAAAACACCAGCTGCCGTCTCATAAATGAATAAATAAATGAAAACATATACACAAATAAATAAATAAATGTGACAGTAAAATAAGACATCAGGCTGAAACTCAAAAATCTTCTTTCTTCATATCTGAAAATTTAAGAATCTTTTAAAAAAAAATTGGTTCACAAACAAAAAAAAAGTTTACTTTATTATTATTATTATTTTTATAGAACATGTAGTAAATAATGAGCGCTGAGTGGCTTAAACTGATTAATCGATGTTAAAATAATCAGACACAAGCTTAAACAACAGAACAACAGCCAAAATGAGCAGGACGGTAGTTATATTATTATTATTATTATTATTAATATTAAATAACAAAATAATAATAATAATAATAATAAACAAGACAATAGCAAAAACATGAAATTACTGAAGAGTAGGAAAGAGTGTAAAACCAGCTGAAAGTCAAAATCAAAGACAAAGCTTCTTTATTGTCGTCTGCACCACATGTGGTACATGTGATGGAATGAAATAGTGCACACAGGGTCCAGCTACATCCAACACGAGTACAAATTGTAAAAGAAAAATAGTAAGATCGATATGAACTAAGAAAACACTAAGTGTTAATAGAACTAAAAGTTAAAACTGACAAAACTGTAGCTAAAAGCTAAACCTTAAATTGACAAAACTAAAGCTAAAAGCTAAAGCTGAGAAAAATGTAGCTAAAAGCTTAAGTTGGCAAAATAGTGGCTAAAACCAAAATCAGCAAAAAAATGATCCAAAATCTAAAATCAGGAAAGCTATAGCTAAAAGCAAGGATTAGCTAAGTTCTAGCTAAAAGCTGAGCAAAACAGTAGATTAAATCTAAAATGGGCAAAACCGCAGTTGAAAGCAAAAATCATGAAAATGTAGCTTAAAGGAAAATTCAGCAAAGTCTTAGCTAAAAGCATAAATTGGCAGAATTGAAACTAAAAACTAAAATTCACAAAAACAGCTAAAAGCTCAAATTATGAAAGCCATAGGTAAAAGCAAGAATTAGCAGGGTTGTAGCTTTTAGCTAAAATTAAAAGAAATGTAGCTTAAAGCTAAAATCATCACAAGAAGACAAAAACAGCTAGATTGTTGAAGCAAATTTTTAAGAAAGCAACGTTTTGGGCGACTGTGGATGAGTGGTTCGAGCAGTCGTCCTCCACTGCAAGAGTTGGAGGTTTGATTCCAGCAGCAGTCACATGCTGAAGTGTCCCTGGGCCAGACACTGAACCCTGCACTGCCTCTGATGTGTGTCCCGTCGGTGTATGAATGTGATAAACTTTGATTAATCTTTGTAGAGATCTAGTCAATTGCTGTATGAATGAGTAAATGAGGCACAGGTTGTGTTGTAAAGCACCTTGAGTGTCTTGATGACATAGTAAGGAGCTGTATAAGTACAGTCCATGAAGGAACTGAAGATCTAAAAGTTTATTTATGGGGAGAATATGTGTAATTAAAGTTAAATATTTTTGAAAAGTACAGTATAAACATTACAAAAAAGGCACACTACCTTATGAATGAGCCAAACATTTTTATATATTAATGGCTAAAATAAACCAAAATATGCAGAAATGTCTGACTGCAACAAACAAATAGAAGCCTGAACCGTTATAATGACTTCAAACCTGGACAAGCAGAGGCCGTCCGCTGTACTGCCTGACTGGAAAAATCCCGTCTCTTGATTTAATGTCGGTGAAAGACTTTGGGTACAAACACTGAGCTGGACTGGCAGTGAACGTTCCTAGAGGTCGACGACTATTAGAGGAATGATGCTATTAAACACTTTTTTTAACCAACTTCATTTAATTAAATTCTACCTGAATGAGTAAATACAATTAAACCACCACTGATGTTAATCTAATAAACCAGCTGTTGAGCTTTAGCTGACATTCTGCTGATTACTGACGGGGAAAAACAAAAAGGTCTGAGGTGAGATTGTCTGTCTGGATCTGTGAAACGTTTATGACGTTACAACAAACTGCTTCAATCTGGGTCCTGACAGACCAGAAGAAAGCCCGTGAAGCACTTTACGGAAGCGTTGAGGTTAAAATGTGCTCTATAAGCGCATGAAGCCATCCTTCACACCTGAGGGGTTCAGGTCTGACTGAGCTTTAATAGCTACTGATGCTCAGAGAGAAAGGAACAAAAAGTATGTCCTCATCCTCCTTTTTGACTGCCCTCAGCTCAGACTCTGACGTTTAAACTCTGCACCTTTAAATTTAGGTGGAGCTTTTCAATTAGATGCTGAGATTACGCTACCTGAGATGCTGATTAGTGACGGAGAAGATGGTGGCTGAGTCCAACCCCCTCCGAGTTCCTCCTCTTGAACAAAACACTCTGCTGCACCACTTCAACACAAACAGACTTTTGTTTCACCCTTTACCAGTACATCAAACAAGACGCTCGACTGCTCCCTCAGAGTCCAACTTTTGTTCTCATTATTCTGCTGGGACTCGTTGGAGGTGGGGGAGGAGGTCCGAGGACTTGTGGCCGGCTCTGTCAGTCAGGGGAAAGGTAACACCAGCCCAAAGCGAGGAATCAGCGCCACTAATCACAAGTAATGTGCTGCCATGGGAAGCAGAGCTGAGTCAGCGTCATCGCTGCAGTAAATCACTGGTTGTACTGTGGATCTGACCGAACATAAAACCTCTTACTGACTCATATCAAAGGTTAAAGAAAGTAAATTCAACACTGAAAGTAAGGTTTTCTTTTCTTTTCTTTTTTTTTTTTGTAAAAGGTACAAGTCCTTGACTACTAATCTCAGATTACCTTAAACTGGTAGCAATAAACACTACAACCCTGTACATACCTGGAACTGAACCAAGCACATCCCAGGTACGTACCAAGAAAATACCTGACTGGTACCATGTACTTACTTGGTATGTACCATTCACCTAGTTGGTAGATAGCAAGCACCTACTTAGTAGGCAAGAAGTACTTCCCAGGTAGGTACCAAGCAACTACCAGGTAGGTAGCAAATACTTTTCTTGTAGATATCAAGCATTTAACTGGCAAGTACCAAGAACCTACTTACTACGTATCAAGCACTTACTTACCTGATAAGCACCTACCTAGTAGATAACAAGAACTTACCTGGTAAATGCCATGTATGTATTGGGTATGACTCTTACCTACTACCACACAATATTTTAATTTATTTTTTTGGAGAATTGACTGAATTATAACCATTCTTGTGTTTTCTGTGACAGGTTGGCTGCGGTGGCCATCTTGGACAGGACTCACTCCACATCTTATTGGCGTGAAGTCACTACACTATGTTTAGTGGTTCAAGAGATATTTTGCTGACAGACAAACAGAGTTGGCTCCAACAGGTAACTTTAAAGTACTAAGCAAAATCTTGCATGAGTAGCACTTGAAGTTAGGGTTGGGGATGACTGTCAGATACTACCATACCAAGACTTAGCACATATTGTACAGTTGATTGAACTATACGTAGTCATTTTAGTGTTTTTCTAAATTTAGTTGGATGTGGCGGCCATCTTGAATCAGGATGGCTCTAAGATTCAATCAGGTGTTGATCCCGGCCGCAGAGGCATCAAATGGTCACTATAATCCAAATGATAGAGATTTACGAGAGGAGTGTGAGTCTGTTCTGCTGCAGATCAGAAACACACACTCTTTCATGAAACAATAAATCAGAGGAAAACAAATATACCATCCTGACAAACTGTCCAGTTTAAGCTCTTCTTCTGAAAAACCATGACAAACAGCAACAATTTGAGACAGATTCCTGTATTTTTTGTTTTTAACACAGACACGAGTCGCTTCAGAACTTGTTTTGAACCCAACGCAATGTAATTGAAGAGCTCTGAGCCAAACCGAGGAGCTGGATGGAGGTGATTAGACACAGCAACAAGCTTTGGGCTGCCACTTTAGTTTAGCTTTGTTCCCCCAACAGAACGTGAGATGAAACAAAAAACAGGCATCAAAAACATTGTGATGAGTGCCCCATCAGTTAACCTAGAGATTTACCGGATTTGGAGCCAATTTATGAGTCATTAACGATGATCAAGACATGTTTCTGTGGGTTCATCTCATCTTAATGTGTTGGTGATGAAGTTTGGAATTGGACAGGTGAAATCCTCAGTGGATAAACTAAAGATAAATGTTGGTGGCATTAAATACTTACCTTTGATGTGGTTTGTGCTCCAAACTAAAAACTGTAGTGTTTCAAATAAAAAGCAACATTTTGAACAGCTTCTTTTAAAGAACGCAATTAGCAAAATAGTATAAATGTGCTAAAAATAATGAAATAACCTTAACTTGGGTGAAGTCACTGTCAGAATTCAAAAAGTTACAGGTCTGTGTTTTTTTCATTTTCATTTAACCTTTATTTATCCAGGTTAGTCTCATTGAGCCACGAGAACTCATTTTCAAGAGAGAC
>JARVLU010001462.1:3956157-3975805 GCA_031762415.1 Simpsonichthys santanae
AAAATGCTTTATAAAAAAGGCAACGAACGGCGCGATGACGTCACTGGGGGTGGAGCCGTAAGTACGGAGCGCCGTAGTTCGAGTGCGCCGTAAGTCGGTGACCACCTGTATATATATATATATATATATATATATATATACAGTATATGCAGTCAATGGTGCAGATGAAAGGGTTTAAAAGTGGAAAGATGCTGCAATATTTTAGAGTTTATACGAAAAAATAAAATAGCAAAAAAGATAAATTTGATATTTGTGTGTAAAATGCACATAAAAATAGAATTTCCAGCAAAGCAGCAGAATTAAAGATAAAACATATTTTCTTCTTAATAACCTGATCAGATCAGCAGATCTGAGAAACTTTCTGCTTCCTGCTCAGAGTTTTAGACAAACGTTTTTATTACTGTATTTTTCAAAAGGGGTTCTTTGTTTGTTAGATTGTTTGGAAAGGTTTGATTAGATTAAATTAGATTAGGTCAGATTAGATAGGTTGTTTGTTGTTGTTGATTCTTCCCTTTCTGTTGTCATGTGTTTGTTTTGTGGTTCTTGTCTTTGGTTCTGTTGGTTTCTTCCTGTTAAGAGGAAGTTTGTGTCCATGTCCATTTTTATCAAACTCTAAACTTCTCACCTGGGTTTGTCTCTCCAGTGTCTGAAGTGGACCCGACCCAGCTCCAGCTCGGCCCAGGTGAAGGTGTCGTTGCTGCCGACTTCCCTCTGGCCCGTCTCCTCACCGTCCCTCTCTGTGGACAGGAGCACCTGACCATTGGTGGGGCCGCGGACGAGCTGGAAGAGCAGCCGCTCCGACGGGCTGTCCTGGTCGTTCGCCTGGAGCAGGGCGGGCAGCAGCGGGGCAGAACCGCCGAGGGGAACCAGCAGGGAACCGTTAACGTGGAGCGCAGGACTGTGGGAGTTTACTGAGGGAACAAAAAAAAGACTAATTATTACACCTTCACTCATAAAAATACAACAAACACTAAAACAGAAATAGTTTCATCATTTTATTTATTTATTTTTTAACATGTTTTTTTTTTTTTTTAAGCAGACGTAACTATAAAAATCAGAAAACACAAATATTTCATTATTGCCCTGATGCAAAAATAAAAAAAGCTAAGTCTGGTCCTCTGGTCATTTTGTTTCATTACTGCCTTCTGTCACAAGTGAGAAAAAGTTTCTGCCAAAGTCTGTTCTCTTAGCAAAATAGCTTAAAAATAAATAAATAAAAAGCATGATGAATTATAACGAATGTTTTTGGGAAGTACTGAATGAACAAAACAATTAATTCACTTTTGGAATCAATCCAATTCAAGATGGCCGCCGCATCTTAGTAATCTTGTCGTTGTTTACAAGGTGTGGCTTATTTTCTATTTAAAAAAAAGAGTATACAACTTTAACAAAGGCGTTAAAATGAAAAGAAATGTTTTTGTTTTTTTCCACTGCAAATATGTGTTTTATGTGATTTAAATACAAACTTAGCTTCAATAAATAAAATATATATAAAGGAAATAAAGAAAAACTGATAAAATATCAAATTGCAGGGAAAATACATACTTTAAGGAGCAAATATAAAGAGAAAATCAAAGACGTAAACATGTTTTTTTTTCAGTTTCTCATAAACCATAAAACTAAAAAAACACATAAAAAATTTACAAGTTTTAATACAAAGCAATTATAGTTATTATTACTATTTATCCAGACTGTTTGGAGTGGGTGTTTGAAGCTTCGGACAGAGCTGCATGGAAATAAAGAAAGAAGTCTTTGTGTGGGAGGAGTAGCCGTGTGAGATATTTTGGGTCTCGGCGTGGCGTTTTAGAACCGGCTTTAATTGGAACCGGCTGAACTTTTCTGGTGAACTTTTTAATGATCAGCTCGTTTCAGACGCCCAACTATAATCTCATCATATCTGCTCTAATGACGCCAACAAGTGCTCCAAACGTCAAAGTTTCCATCGTGTAATTAGACTTACAAATGAGGACGAGAGCAGGATTTAATGTTAAACTTTTGTTTCTGTTGGCTGACAAAAAACTGATGGAGAGGAAAGACTTTCATCTTTTTTTTTTAATTTGATTGACTTGTGAATTAGTTCAAGCCTCCAGGATAAAAATAATAATAATTTCACAAGAAAAAGGCATTTATCTCAAAGGGAGCAGAATAATACATTTCTCTTTGTCACATTTCATTAATTATTGTACGGCCACAGTTTTTTCCACCCGGAGGCCTCGGGCATCACAGTTTTGAGGTTCACACCCTCTTTTTGATCAGTGCTCCGACTCAGAGACAGACTGCAGGTGAGAGCATCAATCAGTGTTTCCTGGACTGTTTACCGAGGAGGACACCCCGCTACACTAACAGAAAGTGATATGTAATAAAAAAAGTCTACATATTAAACATATGTGTTTGCATGTGATCAATTCACGGCAGCCAGGGGAGAGATACCTGAAATGTAATGCAATAAACAATCAAATTAAAAAAAAAAAAAAGTATTAAATGACTACATGAGCTGAAATCCTGTAAGTTCAAATGTATAAAAATAATAATAATAAAACCTGTGTAGTTTTGAAACCATATAATGAATTATTTGTGCAAAAAACATCATAAAATTTTAAAAAATCAGTTCAGTTTTCTCCAACATCAGCCCAAGTCAACAGAAAAAAAAAAAAAAAAAACTTCATTAGAGCATCTAAATAAAACCATCTGTAGTTGAATCCCGCCTTTGTAAGAGGACTTTGAACTTTATCTTTTTTTTTTCTTATTTAGAAAAAAGTAAAATAAAAAATTTAAAGCTGTAGACTCGAATGGACATTAAGATTTAAAAACGTTATCCTCTCAGGACTCAACCAAACAGCGTGCGGCCGTGGGATTTCACCGTTTGTAAAAAAAAAAAAAAAAAACACGGAAAGCTTTGGTTAACCTTCCTGTTGCTTAGCAACCAGCCACCAGGGCTTTGTGGCATCTTCTGGTCATCTGCAATATTTAAGAGCCCATCCAAGTTTCATTAAGTATAATCAAACAGCATCAACGCTCACAAGACACAGAATCCCCACAGTGTGAACATCTGAAGTCTCAAGAAATGAATAAGGCTTAAAAAAATAAAATAAAATATTCAGTTTGGAGTCAGTTTTTTATATTTAACTTAATATTCACCTATACCTTTAAACAAACGCTGACGACTGAATTTACTGGTGGAGTTCGCAGCAGACGCCCGTAATGAGGAGTGTGTCGGTGTTTTAATCACTTCTCTGCAGATTCACGGAGATTTAAAGCTTCAGCTGGTTTGTGCTTCCATGAAGACTGACCACATTTTACTTACTTAGCAGGGGGACTGACTAAAAAAAAAAGATTTTCTTAGAAAACTTTGACTGGATTGACCTGGAAGTGTTTAAGAATCATCAGTGATGATGGAGCTGACCGAATCCACTACCGTACTTGCCGCCCTACACGTCACATCAGTCCAAATATGTCTAATAAAGTGGAAAAAAGCAACAACGAATATATCACTTCGCCATATAAGTCATATCTATTATGCGTTACTGCTAACAATCTGGAAATGTGATCGGCTGACAAATGGTGGCCGCGGGAGCGTGCACAGGAGGACTTCAACTAGAATTAAACAAGATTAACACTTAAAAACAATTACTGTATTTGTTTGCTCGACTTTATAGAAAAGGTGTGTGTCTCAGTTTAACTTTTCCTTAATAAATGCACTTTAATGGTCAAATCAGCTGCATTTCACTGGGGTTGAGACAGGAGGCTCTGGTCCTGCTGGAGCTTTCTTCCTGTTAAAAGGGAGTTGTTCCTTTCCACTGTCGCCAACCAGCTGCTCAGGATGGAAGGAAGGAAGTGAAGGTTCAACTCAATCTGCTGGTTTCCTTCGATAATTAACTACCATCCATCCATCGTCGAGTCAGGTCTTGAGGGCAGCAGCTTAAGCCCAGACATCTCTCTCCACCCCTTCCAGCAGGACTTCAAGGTGTTCCTGGGTTTTCCCCAGGACCTCCTCTCAGTTGAAAGTGCCCCCAACACCTTCCTAGGGAGGCATCCAGAGGGCATCCCCAAATGTCTGAACCACCTCAGCTGGCTCCTCTGGATGTGGAGGAGCAGCGGCTCTACTCCGAGTCTCTCCTGGAGAACTGAACCTCTCACTCCATCTCCAAGGAGTCCAGCTGCCCTGCAGGGAAAACTCGTTTCGACCGCCTGTATCTGCGATCTCTCGTCTTTCTGTACCTGACCATAGGTGAGGGTAGGAACGTAGGAGAGCCTCTCCTCACAGCTCAGTCGTGTCCTCACCACTTTGGACCGGAACAGAGTCCACAATACTACATAAACTGCACCAATCCATTTTCTGATTTTGCGCTTCATTCTTCCCTCACTCATGAACAAAACCCTGAAATATTAGAGGCAGAACCTCCAACCTAAAGAGCACAGTCCACACTTTTCTGACCGAGCGGTCATACGCAACACTAGAACTGCAGCTGTGCAGAAAAAAAACAAATAAATAATTACAGCCATTTTGCACAGTGGTCTTAGATACAAGCAGCCACTTCCAGCTGCTTGTATCTAAGACCTCGCTCTTTTGGTCATGATTCAAACTTCATGACTGGAGGTGAGGGTTGGAACGTAGACGGACCAGTCAATGAAGAGCTTAGCTCCTTCTTCACCACCGTAGACGAGGCCCTGACCAGTCTCTCATGTCTCATGTCTTCAGCTCCATCTGGTTCTGACTTAGGAACAAAACTCTCAGCTACCTGAACTCCTTTAAGGAAGAAAACCTTTTAATAAATCAGATCTGATGAAATGAGCGCGCGGACGATGTCGTCTTTTTGCTGCTGCTAGTTGTTCATAAATCACAGACGCTCAACGCCCTGCACAGTTGTAAGCGGTCAGAAGCATCACAGAGCCAAAAGAGGTGTGGAGCAGAACTCAGCTGGGTTGACGTGGAGCGCTAAGCGTTAAAAATGCGAAGGACGTTACGTTGTTGTCAAAACATGACGCATCAACTCAGTTTAGTCGTTTTCTTTGTAGTTAACTCGTTTTTAAACCTAAATACGATGTTGCTGTGTGTCACCATCAATCTTCCCTCTGGAATAAATCTGTTTAATTCTGCAGTCAGATGGTCACTCAGACCAGATGTCATCACTTCATCATATTACTGAGACGCTGCACCAGCATACTTTTTCACCTCAGCCATTTCGCCTCTGTTACTACCTCTTGTGCGGCACAAAGGTACATCTGGGGTGGGTTGGCTTCAACTCCCCCTCGCTGCCTCAGTTCATTCAAAAATCTCACCGAGGTGGACAGAAGATGTTTAAGTTCTGGTTTGAGGTGTTTTGTGAAAGAGCCTAGAGACTCAGCCTGACCTGGAGGGAGCATTTCACCTTGGTTGGATGACATGTTTCACTAACTGCTTGTAAATTGCTGGATATTTTGGTGCCAGCTTTAGTTTTATTTAGCTCAGTAAATATTGAAATTCTTCTCACAGCCTGTTTATCTTCCACAAACTCCTCAAAAGTCTCCTCACTTCTCGTTAACCTCACAAGGTGAAAGAAGAAACAGAAATGAATGTTTGAATGTTGAATCAGAACTCTGGGTTTTATAAAGTTATTCTTACCGTGGCAGATTCTGGTCTTCAGCTCAGCGTAGTACCCAGGCCCGCAGTCGGGGGTGCAGTATCCCTCCATGAGGTAGGTCCGATCACGACAAACGCTGCAGCGCCCGACCCCGTCGCACAACACGCAGTCAGACGAGCAGGCTGCGGGTTTCCATTTATTCTTCAGCATCATTTGAACTTTTAGTTCAACACAAAAAGGTAAATAAATGAACGTGTGAGTTTTTACCCTTGCAGACTTTGGACGAGGCGTCCAGGAAGTGGTTTCTGCCACATTCGAGCACGCACTGCCCCTGCAGGACGGCGTACGGAGGCTGACAGTCCAGGCAGCGGCCGGGACCCCGACACGTCAAACAGTGATCGTCACAGGCTGGAAACACACACAGGCACAAAAAAAACACTCTGCTTCACAAGAACAAGAACAAAGTGAAGACTTTTTAGGGAAAAGGTGTCACTGGAGGTCTACAAATACTCAAAAAGTAGAAGAATTTGGCATTTCAGGGTAATAGTTTGCTTTAATATCATTTTTACACAGTAATTATTCTTATTTGTGAGCTAATTAATTCCTAATAAGAGTTTGATTTAATAATTTAGGGCAAACAAATCACAAAGACCATTTAAATAAAAACAACAAAAACGTTGTTTCTAAATAAAATGGGTTCTTATGTAACAGTTGAGCGGGGAAAGGGTTAAAAAAACAGTAATAATAAAAACAAACAACATGAAGCAATTTAAAGTCATGTCAAAGTAAGAAATAATATTAGGATAATCAAGACAAATAAAAATGGAATATTTCTGCACATGAAACAATAATTCATTTATTAGCGGTACATCCATCAGGTTTGCATTAAATGACAAAAGTCAGACAGAAGCAGAAAATATTTGTTGCTTCATTTTGAACTCAGGTCATCGTTTAACGCCACATTTTGTATTTAAGGCATGAAACTGTCAAAAATAACTTGTTTCTCTTTGATATCAAAACCTTTACCATGAGCAGAGTCACTGTATAATCCAGATTTATTTAGATTTAAAACATTTACTTTTTGACAGTCTTGCAAAGTTTAGCTCGTAGCTAATTTTAGTTTTTAGCTACTGTTTTGCTATTGTTTGTTTTAGAAATGATTTTGCAAATTTTATCTTCTAATTAAGAGTTTTTGCTGATTTTTGCTTCCTTTCTCGTTTAACTTTTACGGTGCAGATATTCAGCTCCTCTGATGCTTTTTTATTTTCAAAGTGAACTCGAGCTCTTCTCTTCAATGTACGTCTTCTTGTTGTTGCTCGTCTCCGGTGTCCTGAACGTCCTGAAATAAATTTAGTTTTAAAGCGTTTGTTTCTGTTCAAATGAGTTTCCTCTTCGTCCCACAAGAACAATTTGAACATCATCATCACCGTTCAATCTTTTATAAAACCATCTCTTTGGGAACTCTGCAGCTGATGAACGGCTTTAATCAAAAAACAGATTGTGAGAACAGAACTGGAAATCAGCTGAAGGTGGAACCAGGATGTCTCTGCTTGGTGTTGGACTGACCGAGACATATGTCCCCGTCCTGATAAGACCCAGAGGAGCAGCCCGGCATGCACAGCCCGTCATGCAGCACGTAGCCCTCCATGCACTGCAGGCAGTCAGTTCGCAGCGGACCTCTGCAGGCGTTGCAGCTCCAGTCGCACTCTGAAGGAGGAGGAGGAGGAGGAGGAGGAGGAGGAGGTTGGGGATTAGAGAAGAGGGGATTTCAGCACAAAGACAACACAGGAGAGAGAAATTTAACAGATTATTTTAAATAATTTCTGGGATGTCCACCTTCACATCTGGGAGCCAGATTAACAGTCAGGACAAAGAGAACTTCAGGGTCCAGAAACCTGTTTGAAGGTCGACACTGAAGAAACCTTTCACCTGTAGGGTTTTGATGATTTCCTGTCTTCTTTATGTCCTTTTTAATTCAACTTTGCTAATGTTTGTCCGTTAGCACCAAGTAATCACTGGCCGTACGTCTATCGACACAAATTAAGATGGCCGCCACAGCAAAGTGCCACAAACGGCACATTATGCGCCCGTCGACAATCATGACAGACGGCAACTCAACCATGAAACATGCCGCCTTCGACAGGCTCATAAAAATAATATAATTCAGTTCATTTTAATTTAGCATGGTGGAAGCTGAGTCTTCCTCAACACATCCTGGCAGATTGAGTTAGATTCTTGTCTTTTCTTTTTGTGCTCTGAGGTGATTTCTTGTGCCTCCTGAACAAAAACTTTCAGAAGAAACAAGGTTGTTGTAAAAAAACTTCCACTAACGGAGAAATGGGAATCTGTTTGGGTCTCTCAGCGAGAGGATCAGCTGCACATGTGGAGGCTTTAAAACCAAAGAATCGTACGTGTTTGTTGTGAGCCTCATCCATCAGCTGCTTGGAGCAGAAGACGGTGTTGAAACACAATATTTGCTGTTTGCATATCTGGAGCCAGTTTATTATGACTGAGGGAGTCGTGAACTCTTCTTCACTACATGCAGAGTAATTTATGGATATCATAAAGGGTGCAGGATCGGCGGCCATTATTAATCACGCGCCTCCTCTCCTCAGTGGTGGCGTACCTCTGCAGGTCCGGGTGGTGCTGTTCAGGTAGTACTGATGGGCGCAGCTGTCGTACTGACATTCTCCAAACAGCAGCACCTTGGTCGGGTCACGACAAGACGTGCAGACGCCAGCCGAGTCACACGTCCGGCACTGGCTGTCACACCCTGACAAATTAAAATCACATAAAATAGAATAAAAAGAAAAAAATTATTTTTTTCTTGATTTTTAAGAACCTTAAACTGGTTTGTTGTGATGTTCAAATAATATGTTTTTATTTATTTGTGAACAGAACAGCTGACAACAGAATAGTTACAAAGTATTAGAAAACCACGATGAAGCGGTCAAAACTAAATTTGACTCCATTGTGAACAGATTTTAAAACTAGCTATGACTTAAAACTTAAAAAAGTACAAAACTAAAAACTGAAAAAGTCAAAAATTACACACTTTCCATTTTCTACAGTGCAGACGATCATGTAACTATTTTTTCTATTTGTTAGCATAATACCTAAAGTCTCAACTATTAAAAATTAAAAACTTTTTGAAAAAAACATTTTAAATATGCATAACTCGTAATAAAGGAACATCCTTGAACTAACAGTTGTGGAATGTCAGACGAGGGAGGAACGATCGTGTTGAGCGGATTAAAAAAAATGAAGGTTTAGATTTGTACTTGATTCAAATAAACAACACTGTTCAATATTCCCCCTCTTGCATCTTCATCCTTTTTGTCTCTGTTCAAGCTGGAATTAAATTTGATTTTGGACGTCTCTGTTATTTATTCAACACGTCCACCTCTTTGAACATGGAAATACTTTAACTGCGAGACAAAACCGTTAAATATTTAGTTTGCTTCAGCAGAATGGTTAAAGTTGTCATTCTGAGCTGCTGCTCTCAATCATCTCTGATTATAACAAGTATCTGAAGCCCTGCCAACGTGAATAAAATGGGTTCAATCTTCTCCAAATCATCCAGGTTTATTTAATTTTAAACTCAGTTCATGCCTGAGATGAACAACAGTAACAATGGCAGAGAGAAGAGTGCTGTTTGTGCTGATCACCCTTTGCAACGTGTAGGAGTAACCCAACCTCATCCTCGGTATTAATCGATGTTACACAATACACAACGCACGTGTCGTTAACATGCAGAAATCACAGCACCAGCTAGTGACTCGGCATGAAAACTACAGCAGATTTAACGAGCCCAGAGTAAACATGCAACTTTTTCACAATCAACATCAGGAAAAACGCTCAAGTTTCTAGAGCTCGTTCACGTGTAAACAGGGCTTTGGTTGTTTTATGACATTAGAGACTCACTTAAATCTAAATGTTTCATCAGACAAATGTGGAACAAAGTTAATTTCAGAATCTGAGCAGAGTCTGTTAATAACAAAGATGCCAGCACACGTCTTTGTCATGTTTCTACCTGAGAAGTCAACAAAAATGAAACATTACTTAAACTATTCATTAGAGAAAGAGCACATCTGTGTTAGTTTGACTGTAGTGTTAGTAAAATACCTCCTGAACCAGTGGGCAGGTTTTACTGAAAGTCTTCACGTAAAGGAACTGGACGTACCTTTAACAACCTCGTTCAAGGAGCAAACACAAAAATATGGAGCTAGACTCGGGCGTGGACTGGGTTGTCGCGGCCCTCCCCGTCCTACCTTGACAGATTCGATGGCTGTTGTCATAGTAACCGATGGGACACTTGGGGGCGCAAAGACCAGAGGGCAGCAAGACGGCGCCGGCGAGGCAGGAAGTGCAGGAGAAAGACCCCGCCCCACTGCAGGACTCGCATGAAGGATGGCATTCTGGGAAAAGAAGGGAACGCAATTAAATACTGAGAGATAAAATGAAATAACATCATAAGAAAAGTCAGTGTTACTCCTGGAATACACATGTGCAAAATATTCATGCACATGTGACAGTTTTAAATAAACTAAAGCCAAGGAGTTAAGTTGAATGTGCTGCTCAAAATCCTCCACAGCTCAAATGATTAGAATCTTAACAGGAAAAAGAGCCGGCGGGTGAAAAATAACCTTCTTCGTTATCGTTAAAGAGCGGTGCTGAAAGTCCAGTCTTTGAGCTCCTGAGAGCAGGAGAGAGGCTGCGTTCAGATAAAACATTGTGACCCAGTCTGTTGTTCGTTGTCTCCTCTTTTATACATATTTGTGTTAAAGTGTGTGTGTTGAGCTGCTAAATGAGCCTCCTGAGGTTCTGCTCCCACAGCCTGAAGCCTCCTCTTTCCATTTGAGTCTGAATCAGAACGAAGCGCCGCGCAGCGTGGAGGCAGCTTCTCTACTGTTCACCTGCTGAACTGCAGGACGAGGAGCTGCGGTAACGGCTCGGGACGAAGACGATGACAGAACTAATGAGATGAAGGGCCACGGGAGGGGTGGAAGATGAAGGGGACGATAACAATGAGGCTAATGAGGGTATGGAGGACTCCGGGCAACGATCAATCGATAAGTAGGAGGATGAGAACTCTGATGGTTACTCTGATGATGAGGAGGGGTGATTAGAGCGAGGAGGAAAATGAAGATGAAATTGAGTATTATGAAGATGATGACAATGAAAGATTACATTAATAAAGAGGAAGAGTGAAGAGAATAAAGCCAAAGGGGAAGAGAAATAAAAAGTGGAAGAAAATGTGATTAAATTGTGATGAACAGCAGTGGACAGAGTTTATAATTAAAACCAAAAAAGACCAGATTCACTAAAACTACGCAGCGCCAACATCTGAGCATCGTTATTATCCCGACAACGTTGAGCTCATGAACCACTGGATGGACCTGAAAGAAACTTCCGGAAAGTTACAAAATGATTACCGTAATTTCTGGATTTTAAGCCGCTACTTTTTTTTTCACACACTTTGAACACCATGGCTTATACAATGCTGAACGTTGTCAGTGTTCAGTGATAACATCTTATTTAGACTTAATGACTTTGGATTTTGTTTGTAAACTCGTGGTGTGACGTTCCAGTTGATAAAATGTTCTATAATCATCAGGTTTTGTGTTCTGAATGTGAAACAGCAACAACTGGATCTTAGGCACCTTTTATTGATCATCTCTATGAAAGGTGGGTAATCATGTAAGCTCCTGTGTCTACGTGTTTGTTATCAAAAGATCCCGTGGATTACTGGACATTGTTCTTTAATGAAACTCAGGAAGTAACGAGTGGAATTACATCTGCAACTGATGAATGTTGGAGTCAAGCAAATTCAAGATGGCCGCCCCAGACAGCCGACTTAACAAACAGGAAAATAGCTATAAATCGCTATGTTTAAAGCTGTTAAGCAGCAATTTGGTGTGAAGTTAGCCAATAGTCATGTCTATTACCAGTCTCAGAACGCCTCGCCGTTCTTCGACCCGACTCGGTTCTAAAGGTTTAATTCTACCTATTTTACTCATTTTTCTTTTAAGTTGCAGTTAAAAAAAAAGAAATACAATTTAGAACAAAACATCTTCCACTAAGTCACTGAGATTTTCATGCATAAAACAAAGCTCTGAATGATATAGTAGCCTATACTGTTGTGTGTATATATATATATATATATATATATATATGCATATTTTATTTTACATTTGGACAGCTGCATCCTGACCCCTGACCTTTCTACATAGAGTAATGAGGCAGAGAAGTGAAGGTCCTTACTGATGCAGGCTCCGTGCCAACCATAATGACCGTGAGGACAGTGAGGGACGCAGTGATCGACCAGCAGCCAGGTCCTTGGAGCGTTGCACCACAGACAAACACTGCCGATCCCCGTCTGCAGGTCCGCGGTGCAGCGCTGGCAGCCTGAGCTGCACTCTGAGGGAATAAAAGAACACTTTCCAGGTTATCACGCTGCAAGCAGTAAACATACACGCTGATACCAGTCATCCTGAAGAAGCTAATGCACCGTTTCCTGTTTATGGGACAGAAAAGACTAACGGTGTAACTTCTGAACAAACTTGCAGTGAGATGAGACGTTTCTGTGCTCAGGTAACGGATGAAAATCTAAAGAATAAAACGGGTAAGAAAGGAGCTGCTGATGACAGAACGCCGTCGGCTGTGAGTTCATGTTGCCATGGCAACGTCGGCTGCAGCGCTGCATCTGACTCGCACTGGGAATTCACTAAAACTACAGTTATTTAACAATAAATAAAAAAAAGGCTGAACTGTTTACACATTATTTGTTAACTTGAGCCCTGCGGGACGAAGCTGCACGCGTACACGTGACATCTGTGCACACGAGTTAAAAACAATCTGTTTTTAGTTTCCTGTATAAGTTGTGTTCTTTGAGGTAGCTGCAAGTTGATTGTTGTAATTTTGAGGCTTTTAAAGAAAAACATTTAGGTGTGTTGCTCCATCACATCATGTTAATGTCTGTTAGGAAGGAGAAAAAAAGGTGAATGGATAGAAATGGTGTAAACTAACAGGTAAAATTGAAATACTTGCTATAATTTTAATCCTCAAAGTTGGGGTCATGACCCCACGGACCTGCAGGTCATTAAACACCAGGTGATGGTCCTGAGACGACACGGATAAATCTAATTTAATTGCAAACAGTTACAAAAAGTTAAATAAAAACAGTTGTAACTGGATGGCACGGGGTTTTGTTTTGTCTCGTTGAATTTAAGATCTTCAGTCAGTGATGGGTTAACAGTCTGTCGTTGGTATTTTGTTGTTCAGAAGATGAAAAATTAGGACACCTCTGATTTATTCTATTCTTTCTATATATTTTAAATAGAAATCCTGAATTATGTCCTGTTTTAATGATCACGTGTATTTTTTACCACACCCATGTACTTTAACTCAAATAAACCATTTATGTGAGTCAAATAATTTATTTTCTTTAATATACGTCTTATTTTTGATGGTTTCATGAAGTGTGCTACTGGAAAGGAGATCTTGGGGTTAGGTGAAGATGATTATAAAAACTGTCAAACATTTTCCTGATAAAAGTCAAAGAAATCATCCAGAAAACTTTCTTTTGTAGTGAAGGAGCAAAAACAAAACATTAAGTTTGAGTCATTTTCCTCCTAAAATTAAATCAAAACATCCCCTTCTCACTCTGTTGTCCCTCTTTGCATCTTCACACCTGAACCTGCATCACGGTCCACCGCAGCAGATAAGAGCCGACCCCCAGACCCACATCCGTCTTCAGACAGCGGCACCGCCACACAGACGGTTCTGAGATCAGCTCAACGGTAACGACCACCTGGAGGCGTTGTGTTTGAACCGGCACACAGGTGGAGGGGAGAGATAACCATCAGACCAACATCAGGGCTCATCTTCGTGGTTTGGACAGGTTAGAACAACGGTGGGAGGCGAGACACACAGATTTTGAAGAAAGAGAAGAAAACATCTCCATCTGCTCCCAATTATCTGTAGACAGGTCTCAGAGGCAACAGGTCCTGGAGAGAAACAAAGACCTCCCCTCCCCAGTGACACTGGTCAGCTCCGCCAGGGGGATCTAAATATGTTCCCAGACCAGAGGATGTATAGTCCCTCCAAAGAGTTCTGTGTCTGCTCCGGAGCGTCCAGGAGGCATCCTGATCAGATGAATCATGTCAACCGACACCTTTCAATGCAGAGGAGCAGCAGCTCTACTGCAAGCTCCACCCGGGTGATGGAGCTCCTCACCCTCTCTTTAAGAATGACGGCACCACAGCCTCAACCGATGAAATGGAAGAACTGATGACCGCAGCGTTTCTGCGGCCCAGAAGAACCTCAACGCCGTTTTCCATTAACCAGAGCTGGCTGATCGCCGCTCGTCTAGGACCAGACCGAGTGTGTTAAACAGCGCTGATCTGAGTTCTAGGTCAGGATCAGATTCAGAAAGATGGGTCACTTCTCAACTGGGTCCGTCGCCATGGTAACAGATGCAACACACCTAAAAAAAAACTCCTGCCAGGAATTATCAGGGTGGGACTTTCTTATGGAATCTCAATGACTTTATTTAAAAAAATAATAATAAAAAAAAAAGCCAATTGTATCAAATGTGACCCAAAACATTGCTTGGGGTCTGAACTCTGACGCAATACAGAACCAATCGGGCCAAGAAACCCTTCCATCCAGAAGCTATCAGCTTCATAAATCCAAATGTTAATTGTTTATCAATTTTTTTTAAATATTAAAAAGATGTATACTTTTGGAGAAACAAGCTTTTTCACTTCCATCCAGCCTTTTTTACATTAAATTCTCAACAACTTAGCTCCAGCTTATATTAGAGATATTTTTGTTCCATGTTTTCCTAACAGAGCATTTTGCTCTCAGGTTTACTTGTGGTTCCTAGAGTTTCCAAAATAAAATGGGAGTTACCAGGCTTCCTTTCAGTTATCAGGCTCCTCTCTTGTGGAACCAACTCCCAGTTTATGTCCTTGAGGCTGACACAGTTTTAAGATTAGGTATTTCATTTTTGATAAAAACTATAATTGGTTGGCTTGGGTTTCCTGAGCTATCCCTTATAGTTATGCTGCTATAGGCTTAAAAAGCTGGATGACAAACTAACCACATTTCCTCACTCTGCTGCTGTCTTGTTAGAAAAATATCTCATGACACCCGGGTTTTATTTTCATAAAACACTTAAAAGGAATCACTAGCTGTACTTCACCAACTGATGAACGTTTGGAGTCAATGGCCACCAAACTAATCCACTTTCCAACACGCAATTGGAGTCAACTCTCAATTTTACAGATACTGTACTGAGTTAAAAATGTAGTGTGGTAGTAGCTGAGAGTCATTCCGACACATAATCCAAGAGCTAAATGAGCACACAAGATCTCTGTTAAAACCTATGTGGCGGGTGATAAGCATTTCATCGAGGGATTTATAAAAGTAAGTTTTTTTAATGATCACCTCCAGATGTGATACTGAGCACTTTGGAACATTTGACATTTTGTTAAAATGCATAGCTTGTGTTGTTTTTGCAAAGTTTTTAATGGTAATTCAAAAATGTTCACGGATTAAAATTTTGTCTGAATTGATTTATAAAATACTTTTGCAAAGATTTTAATAAACTGCAGCCATTCAGCTACTAAATAAATACCGGTAAATCAAAACGCTCAGCGCACTCTATTCCTGTCACAATCGAAGCTTCTAATCCTCGTCGACGTCAATCAGGCGACACAAACGAGCCGAGCAGAGAGTTCGATGAAAGCGTCACGTTTATACGACAACCGAGCGTCCGCTCACATCTGGACACAGCTGGACTTACTGAGACACTCTCCTGTGGCGGCGCTGAGGAAACGCCCCTCCTGGCAGCTCGTGCTGCAGTGGCCGTCTTGAAGGGAGGCCAGCGGGGGGCAGGAGGTGCAGTCGGCCTGGGAGGAACTGGAGCAGGTCTGGCAGGACGGATGGCAGCCTGGAAGGGACACAGGTGTTGATTAAATCAGTTGGGATCTACTTTTCTACAGCCTCAGAAGAACCTTACACCAGAGGTGAACCGTGATTGTAAGAGCTTCAGACAGGAAGTGATGTAACAACCTTCAACACGCTGATGTCAAAGCCCACTTCAATGTTTCAGACTGAAATGTAACAATGATCCAAAGAACTTACTGTTTCTGTAAAATTTTATCATGTACTGAAACTTTAATATAGAAAATTATCAGAATAAAGCTAAATGTGATATTAACCCTTTATTTTTGTAGAACTACTTTTTTTTTTTCAGGTTGCAATTAAATGCATCACAAAACGTCCCATAATCAAAAACAACAAAGAGAACATCTTGCAGGGACTTCGTGAAGGCTCAGAGTCCTGTGTTTTAGTCCCATCACTCTACATCAACATTGTGATTGGTTAATTTCCCTGTCAGTTCTTAAACACATCCTGCAGAAACTGAGCTCAGCCTTCTCTGCTGACGGTGAAGTCCCGACCAATCAGAAAGCTCCTTCAAATGTGTTTCTGCCTGGTGACACAAATCAACAGAATCTGACTGGATAAATGTATTTTCAGGAATTAAAACTTGCTCAACTAGAAATTTAAACTAGGGGAAATACTGCTGAACATTTAAATCCTTGTGCGTTTAAAGAAAACAACTTCCTGTTGGGGTTGCGGAGGTGCTGATAACATTCAGTAAAGTTGGTGATTTTTTTTTTTTTTACCTATTCGACATTAAACCCTGCATAAATAACTTGTATAAATGAATACTTCTTAAACTTACAGGCTTTAAAAGAAGCCACACACTCCAGAACTTTAGAGTAAAAGTTTACTCTCATCTGGATCAGGTCTAATGAGCTGATCAACACAGAAGGAGACAAATGAAACAACCGGAGAACATTTGTTTTGGTGTCCTGGGACAAAACGTAATCGGAGCCCATTCTTCTTCCTAACTGCCTCGATCTTCGTTTCCATTACTGCAGCCAGGTTTTGAATAAAAACAAACAAACAAAAAAATACTGTCTGTGTTGATTTGGTGTTTATATTTTTTCAAGACAAGCTAAAAAAAATAATTCACTATGTATTAAAAATGTAAATTTAGGAGAAAGTAGCTTCAGATGAGGTCAGAGCAGCTGAACCGAGCCGAGGCGAAGAATGGAAGATTAGAGTAAATGGATTTTCATTAAGCAGGTGAGTAAACACAGAAAAGCACAGCTAAGCTCTTTTTAAGTGGTTAACATGCTATTACACCAATACACCATTTAGTTTAATTTTCTCAGGTTTTTAATGTCTCATAAAAGTCAATGTGACACAGATGGCACTTCCTTCGGGGGCCTGTTTTCTAATTTTATTATTTATCATTATTATTATTATTATTTCAAACATGACTAAACCATTAACGCTGTAATGCTGAAAAATGGAGATAATTATTCTCAGTCAAATAAACTAACATTTAACTTGTTTCAACCGAACGTTTCAGTCTTTCAGTCCATTTTCTCATTTCTATCAGAAACATATTTGAAGCGGACAAATGTGTGTATTAATGAGCATCTTGTAAGAATGAATGCAGATATGTCTAGAAGAGCTAGGCTGCTGAAGAAGGAAAGATAAATTCATGGATCTTGGACTTCTAACTGTAGAAATGATGTGAAAATGAACCAGAAGAGGCTGAAGTTTTTGTATCAGGACCGTTGGGCAGTTGGACAAGCTGAGTAATAATTACCATAATTTCCGATCTATAAGCCGCTACTTTTTTCAGACTTTGAACCCTGCTGTTTATACAATGCTGTGGCTAATTTATGGATTTTTTTTTTTTTTGATGGGCTAACGAGCTTCCTGCCACTAAAAAACATTTAGCTTCATCACACCCGGGTGCCTACATAGCTGCCTAATGCACGTCTCTCTTGGGGGTGGGTCCTCATGACTTTATTTTACTGTTTATTTTACTGTGAGTGGACCCCACAAGTCTTCACTACAACTTCTGGTACCTACACAAACTAACACATAATGAACACATAAGCTAGGCTAAGAAGAACATAATAATCATGAAATGGGGTTCCTGAAATCAAAAACAAAATAAAAAATAATAATAAACTGAGAGAAGAATAAAAAGCCTGACTCATTTAATTCCGTTTCTTTTTACACATTGCACTACTGTCCTAATAATGAGCCACAGTGGTGGAACGATGAACACCGATTATCAATCAGAAAGTAGAAAAGGAGAATTTCCTGTGAGATGTTGCATCTAATTTTACAGCGTGGACAGTAGCAGCATCTTTTAGGGGAAAATAGTAAATTGCGTCTGGTCTTGAGCTCATCAAAGTGTTGTCTCAGAGCTTCAGTTGTACAGTTTAGGTTAGAAATAAAACCACAGGAACCCCTGAGTGGGTGTGCACACACATATGGATGCAGATATGATTTCTCACCTTGGCACTGGTTGTACTGGCTGAAGAAGCCTTGTGGACAGGTGGGGACACAGCGGCCCTCGTGCAGGCTGGACGAAGAAGGACACGAGGTACAGTTTTCTGCAGACGGTCCAGTACAGTGAAGACAGGAGGGATGACAAACTGCGAAAAGACAAAGAATCAAAAATATATTAACCACAAACAGTTTGAAGGATGAAAAAGTATCCAGCACAATGTGCAGTTCTAGGATGCTTTAAAATACCTTTATGGTTATTTTAAATCACATCAAAAACAATTAGTTGACCAGAGTGCTGCACAATAAATCCCCAAACACGAGCCATTAAAACACTGAAATTAAAACATTAGGATTAGTTGGGAAAGTTTTGATTTACCTGCTTGAATTATCCTGAAAACATGTTTTTTTCTTGTTAAATGGGGACAACATGCACCAACACAAGCAAATTTACTGACACAAATTTGTGTCATTGCTTTGCGTTATCTTTCTGCCATGTCACGTTTGTCTCACATTTGTTAAAAGGTACAAAATCTATAAAGTTGGAATACAAGACAACTAGATAGTTTTCCTGAATGATAGTGCACCAGCTGTCAAAACAAACAGCAAACATATTAATTGTTCTTTTATGTAATTTGTGGGCAGCACGGTGGCGCAGTTGGTAGAGCTGATGCTTCTCAGAAAGAAGGTCGCCCCGGTTCAAATCACAGCCTCTTTGGGTGGAGTTTGCATGTTCTCTCCGTGTTGCGTGGGTTCTCTCTGGGTTTCCTCCCACACACTAAAAACAATTCAATACTGAGACACTTTTCTATACTTAACCGTCCAACCAAACAGTTCACTTTGTCTAGTCACAAAGTTAGAAAGCTAGTTAAATATTTTAGTATAAAAAATAATGAATGTAAAAAATATGAGCTAATAAAACACTAACAAATCCTACCATCACATAAATCCCAACTGAAACAAAATTATGTCCAGCTAATTATATAATTAGCTTGTTAGCTAGCCTCAATGAAAAGCTAACTAGCCAGTTAGCTATACTTTAATGTCTAGCCATAGTTAGCGTGATATTTAGCTATACTTTATTGTCTAGTCAAACTGTTAGCAAACTAGTTAGCTACACTTTATTGTCTAACGAAACAGTTAGAAAGGCAATAATATAAATGCATAGTCCAAAACAATAAATCAACAAAACCCATCACTTAAAATCTCAACTGAAACAAAATTAGGTATGTCCAGCTAATTATGTAATTAGCTTGCTAGCTACCCTTAATGTTAAGCTAACTGGAGATCCAAACAGACAGTGAGACATGCATCTTTACCTTGTTATCCCTAACAATACACTAATGAAATGTGAGCAAATAAAACGTCAATGAACTCTCTGATTACTGAAATCCAAACTGAAACAAGTAGTTATCTAGTTTCAGTATACAATTAGCTTGCTAGCTAGCGTACGTTAATTAATAATAGACTAGCATGCTAGTTAGCTGATATCCCATAGGGAAATCATATTTGAACAAAATCTATCAGTGTAAATATACACAAGTAAATAATATTATAATATTTATTATGTAAAACAATTTTTAGTATTTGCTCTGGTCTCTGCGTTTCTTTTTCACACTTGCTTTGCATAACTTTTGAGTGGTTGTGCTTATTTTTATAAAAATAGGAATAAAAAGTCAAGCTAACAGCTGTCAGCT